>ML793558.1:392487-409048 GCA_009831015.1 Picea engelmannii
AGTTAGCTAAACTCGATAATACTCTGAAACGAACCCCTCTATGATACCTAATTATCTATATTTATACATTTCTGGCTCTTCAACCATTACAATACATTACCAAAACCCTAACCCTAACGTCATTAGGTCTTCCCTGCATGCGCGCATGTTGTTCTTCCTTCCAGCTATCACTTTCCTCGTGCATGCTTTCTTTCCCAAAATCACCTTACTTTTCCACTTCTGGTTGCTTCCAATAGTCCCCCAACGCTAACATGTGGCTCGTCCTAACCTTTGTGTGCTTCCTCGATCTCCTTGGTGATTGCCTGGAACATTTCCTTGAGCTCATCTGCCTGTGTCTGTGCTTGCGCAGTCTTCTCCCTGAGTGTGTCCACTATCTGGACTGAAACTTCGTCACTGATCAATTCTTTGCACTCTGCCTGAGTCTGTGCTATCTGTGTCTTGGCTTCCTCTGCCTGTGCTAGGACTGGTCCCATTTGAGCCTATCGCTCTTGTTTCTGTGTTTGTGCAGTGGTGAGTTTTGCCTGCAGTTTCTTCATGTCCTGCGCCCCTTTGACGCGCTCTGTGATAGCCATTGTCTTTTGCTTCTGCTTGAGGTCTTGGATCACTGCATTGATCCTTTCTTCTTCCTTGTCCTACCTTTGGACCTGCTGATCCTCCTATAACTTTGTCCAAAGTTGTGTTGCTTGATCAAACAAGTTTTCTACTGTGCTGACTTGTTGCTCTATCTCCTGGAGCTGCGCCGTTGCCTCCCACTTCCTTTGCTCCTTCACTGTTGGTGGAGTGGTTGGTGTGAGATGCTCTCGGATATTCTCGATCTCCTTTTGATATTGATCGATTACTCGCGCAATATGATCAATATTTTCTACTGCTATGATTTCATCTGTCTGCGTAGTCTTTGGAATCTTCTCGTATGTTCCTACGAATTTCTGCTCCAATACATTCACGCGCTCCCTCTCCTCTTGGGTTTCTAGCTTAGCCTACTCATAGATTATTTCTAGCGTGTCCCACTTCTCTATTGCCTGCTGCAACTCAGCTAAGTCTTTGCGTGTGTGAGATTGTACCTCATGGTTTACGCTAACCTGCAACTTGTGTAGAGCCTTGGATGGCATCTGTGTCAATACCAATTGGATCTGGCTTAATTCCTTCAGGGGTGTCTGCCCCACGATCTCATCCATGCGTAGCATACTGGGTGTGATGTGGAATGTTGCGTTCGGCTGTAGTATTGTATGGACTAGATATCGTTCTTCATCTTCCACTCTTTCCTCTATCTACAGTGTTGATGGCTCTATTCCCTTGCTGCTGCTTGCTGCCTGTGCTTCCCCCAACTGCTTGAGGAACTGTTGCATTTCTTCCAGCTCCTCTAGAATTATGTCCCTATGGTGTGTAACATGGTAAAAATCCTTAGCTATATAATCTTGAACCATTTGGGCTATCATCTCCCCATCATCCTCCGTGATTGCATATTCCAGATGCATTCTGTGTGCCTTCGTTTTCTTGCACGCACCTCCTATCTACGGGGCTATCCTCTTATTCCCCCCTGGTTCCTGTGAGTTGGGATTTGGTGTAGTCCGTTGTGCGGCCTCAGTCTATTTTTGCTGTACTTGAGCTGGCTGCGTAATGTTCTTTTCCCCCTTCTAGGTCCTTGTCTTAGTTGTCCCGTCATCTGTCTAGTTCGTCTTTGTTTGGCCCATCCTCCATTTCTTGGGAACTTGGACTTCCGAAGGTTGTGTTCCCTCCTGCCCTGCCTCTTCTTCTACTATCCTTTCCGACAATTCTTGGGTAAGGACTGGAATCTTCCACTCAATGTCCCAGTCTTTGATGACCATGTCGATGTCACCCTCTGTGATACAATAGCTCATTTGTAGCCACCGCTGATCGGGATCCTTCCACGCATGTATTCACATTGTGTGGCATGTGGCCTTGAATTTGGCGATGTCCCTAAACCGTGCGACAACCTGTGGTGTTATTCTCCACATTTTGTTGATGGCCTCCTGCAAATCGCGTAGGTATCCTTCAAATATGGACCTGTTCATCCTTTTGTCCTTAACATCTGACGTAGCTCCCAAAAATAAGTATCTTGCTCCCTGGTTCAGTTTGGGTCTGGTACAAAAAGTTACATACCTTGGTTCTCTCCATCCCATAAAGGCTATTAACATGATTATCCATGAATAGTGAAACTCTGTTCCTAGATCCTACGCATCCTTGTAGTCATGCAGGAATAAGTTCAAAAGATATGGTGCCTAGCTCACTATGGTGCCATTGACGCATTGGGTTACAATTGCGACAACCCCAGCTGGAACTTCCTCTCTGCGACATTTTCTCAGTAGCTCACAGGCTAATATTTTTGCACCCATTTGTGTGGTGACATCGATAATCTTCTTAAGAATAATTCCTCGTGTCCCCCTGTTGGTGCCATACTTCTTCTTCATCTCTTCCACTAGTGCTTTCTCCCTGGTTTTGTCATCTATAAACTGCACTGGATCCATGCCCCAGGATGACAATCATGTTATGCTTGCAATAAGCTCTACGTCTATCGAGACAAGCTTGTCCAACCAGATGTCCCCGCCATGTGTGACTGCTAATAGTTGTTTGATGCACACACCTGCGTACTCACCTATGCCAAAATGTGGTAGATCCAATAGACCTAAGATTCTTGTTTTATCCAATCCTGTTGCCCAACAGAGTGGCTGATCAATCGATTCCCCAACCGGGTTTGTCCCCACCGTCTCCATGCATACTCTCTTTGCAAATTCTGAAAACTTGTCTGCGTATGCTACATCATGGTCCAAGTATTTTAGCTTGTCAATATGACCCAACAAGTCTGATCCCACTTGTATCCCATCTGGTATACACGGTAGAATGATTGCTGTGGTTGGTTGCTTGTGAGGTGACCTAAGTACCTGCTGCTTGTCTTTCTTTGGCGGTGGTGGCTAGCTCGAAGTTCCAGTGGCTCCCGGTTGTGTTTCCAAATACCATTTTGACCAACCTGTGACATCTTCCACTGTTTCTTTTGGTGGGTGATATGATATGGTTGTTTGAGACTCGTCTGGCTTGATTGCTGCTTCCTGATTTGTCGTCATTCCATTGACTTTCAGAGCTACTTCAATGTTCTCTGGTTGCGCCTCCTTCAGGGTTTCTGCATTCTGGTTCTGTTGATCCTATACTTCTACCAATATATCTATATTCATGCCCTCCAGTGCTGGCTATTCATTTTCTTCCACTATAGGGGTAGGGTTCACCGATGTTGTGTCTGGAGATGGGATTTCATCGACATTGACGATCTCCGACGACTGTTGTTCACCTTCTTCCAAATGTAGTCATGACTTGGTTCTAACTTTGGGGTGTCTGGCACTCTGGCTTTCTTGTTCTTGCTTCGGTGGTGCCATGGCGGTGAATGTCGAACGTTTTCTGGGTTTGAATGGTCTCTGTGACCTCTATGAACTCGAATCTGTGCTTCTTAACCTCTATCGCTCTCTGTCTGTTCTCTTTTCGCAGATAGACTCTTTACTCCCGCATTTGTGTGTTATATGGGATTTGAATGAAGCTTGTCGAGGACGCTTCCTTAATTATGGGTTCAATGCACCTCCGACTCTTTCGTACTTTCCATTACTCTGCTTTGCCGACTCTAGTTGTCGCGACTAATGTGGCATCCCATCGGTCCTTTCTGTCATTCAATTCCACCCAACTCCATCTTTTCGTATTGCTTTTACCATCTTCATGCTTGTTTTCATTTGTATGTGGCTGTTTTCCGTCTCCTCGCTGAGTTTGTGTTCCTAAGTATGCATGTCCTTTCTTTCTTCGGTGCACTCCACCTCTGTTGGTATCATTTAATATCCTATTTTTTTTTTACTGCGCAGTGGGTGGTCGACTGTCCTTGTACAACTTCAGTCGGCTTCCATTAATCATCCCTCTAAGCTCTGCACCTGATAAGTCTCTCAACTATACAACTCCTCAATCTGTGACTAATTTTACTTTGTACAGTCCTAGCCAGTGCATCCTTAGCTTTCCTGGGTGCTGAAGCGATTTGCTGTCGTACATTAGTACTAGATCTCCTTCCTTGAAAGTTTTCTTCTTGATATGTCTATCATGCCAAGCTTTGTCTCTTGCTTTTTGAACCTGTTGGTGGAACCCTGCACAGATCCGATCTTCCTCCATGGTCATTAATTGATTTAGTCGCTCCTACACTGCACCTTGTTCTGTCATCTGTGTGATCGCTGCTACGCGCAAGCCTGGTACTAAAAATTCTAATGGCACCACTGCTTCTTGGCCATAGACCAATTTAAATGGTGTGTGCCCTGTTAAATTTTTGCACGTAGTCCTATAGGCCCATAATACTGTTGGTACTTTGAGGTCCGAGTCGTCCCTGTTAATGTTACAGATCTTTGTCAGCGCATTCTCCAGGATTTTGTTAAATGCTTCCAATGTGCCATTTTCCTGTGGGTGATATGGTGTACTCTTCTGATGATGGACTTAAAACTCTTCACTCATAGCACTGATAGTGTTGTTTAGGAAGTGCATGCCTTGGTTTCTCATCAAAATTCTTGGGCACCCAAATCGAGTGATTACTTGTTCGAATAAAAAGTGCGCTGCTATTTTGGTGCTGTAATCCTTTACTGGTGCGATTTCCTCCCATCTTGTTAGGTACTCCGTCGCGGTGATAATGTACCTATCTCCCGTTCTTTTTGCTGGTGGGTTGATTGGTCCCACAAAGTCTATTTCCCACTTGTCGAATGCCTGTAATGTTACTTGTGGTCATAATGGCACCTCATCCCTTCTGTTGGGTTTACCTACCCTTTGACAGACATCACATCTTTGATAGTACTCCTTCGAGTCTTTATGAATCGTCGGCCACCATAGTCATGCACGCAATACCTTCTGCATGGTAGCTTTGCCTGCATAGTGCCCTCCTGTGATCCCCTCATGGGATTCTGCTACCACTCTTGGTATTTCGTGTTCTAACACATATCTTCGCAAGATGCTATCTATGCCCATTTTGTATAAGTGTTCTGCAATCAGTTGATAGTCGGCAACACAAACTTCTAGGTTTTTCTTCTACACGGTGTTATATTCTTACGACGCATTACTTGTGCTCAAGTACTGAATGATATCTGCGAAGTGTTCATCAACGATATGGACTGAAAATAATTGTGCATATGGAAAGTTGTCTTCTAGATTCGTAGGTTCTTCTCCATTTGTGACTCTTGATAGGTGGTCAGGTCCTGCATTCAATTTTCCTGGCTTAGCTATTACTTCGAAGTCAAATTATTGAAATAGTAGTAACCATCGACATATTCTCCCCCCAACACTAACTTGTTGACTAGGTATTTTAGGGCTGAGTGATCAGTGAACATCTTGAAGTGTTTTCCCAACAAGTAGTGTCTGAACTTTTGCAGTGCGTAGACCATATCTAGGCCTTCTCTCTCTGTAGTGTTATAGTTCTTCTCTGATTCTGACAACTTTCAGCTCACAAACACTATCGGGTGATCCAAGTCTCCCACTCCTGGCTACGCTAAGATAGCTCCAAGTGCTATGGCTGATGCATCTACATGTACGTGGAATGTCTTCTCCCAGTCTGGAAATACTAAGATTGGCACGGTAACCATGTTTTCCTTCAGGGTATCTAGACCGTGTTGACACTCGTCGTTCCACTGAAACTTTGTATCCTTTCTTAACAACTTTTTCATTGGTGCAGTAATCTGCGTGTACCCTATGATAAATTTCCTATAATATCCTGTGTCCCAACGTCGCTCTTAGTTGACGAACTGTTTTTGGTGGTTGTAAGTTAACAATTACTGCAATATTTGCAGGATCTACTAATAAACCTTGTTTTCATACTATATGGCCCAATAATATCCAAATAGTGTTCCGAATATGCATTTCTTTATGTTCAGTGATATCTGGCACTGCCTACATCGTTCTAACATCAATCGTAAGACTTCTACATGGTATTTCAACAAATTATAGACTGTCTAATTGTCCAGGTATACCTCTAGAAACTGGTGGATGAATTCCTTAAATGCGGCGATGACTACTTTGGAAAATATTGCTGGTGCATTCTTCAGTCCAAATGACATGACTGTGTATTGGTAGGATCCCCATTCTGTCGCAAACGTGGCCTTGTATTTGTCTTCTTGTGCTATCTTGATATGATGGTAGCATGAGAATCCATCGGTGAATGAGTAAGCTTCATGTCCTCCTACGTTCTCTAACATTTCATCTATGAACGGTGTAGGGAATGGGTCATGTAGGCATGCATCGTTCAACTTCCTCAACTCGACGCATATCTTGATACCTCCTTGTTTCTTGTCTTGCATTACCATCAGACTTATCCATTTGGATTCTTCGACTGGTTCTATGATTCCGACTTCGAGCATCCTGTCAATCCCAACTTTGAATTTCTTCTTATATATTGGGTTCAATCTGTATGGTCGTTGTCTGATCGATCTCACTTCAGGTCTGAGTGGTATCTTCATTTCTCCTATCTCTCTTGCTATACCCTTCATCTATGTAAATGTTGTGGGAAACAAGTCGTTGTATTCGTGCAATAACTCTGTTATGCTTTCTATTGTTTGCTCATCCCAATAATCTCCGATGCTGGCCATATTGGGATTGTCAACTGTCCCAATGTTGACTTTCTTTACGTTGATCGACGTGACAATGTCTTCTGATTCGATAGGTGGTCCTTCTACTTCTCTTTCACCTTCTTCTTCTTTGATCTGAATATTGCATGGGTTGTCTTCATCTGGTGCTTCCTCTTGCAGATGGTAACATGACAATAATTCCTTAACTGTCTGTTTGTTCCACTGTTGTTCTTTTGTGATAAGTTCTACTTTTGGTTCTTTGATGAATATCACTCCTCTTATCTGTTTAAGAGCTGCATCTATGTTGGGGTTTTCATGTTCGAATGAAAAAGTGACTGTAAAATTCTATTGCAATGTTGTCTAGGTTGCATCCCCCTTGCACAATTCCTGATTCCTATACCAGTTCACTGGTATTCCCTATACAATGTGTATGAAATGATGAGGCCATTCCTCTAGGGGTGCCATTTTCCACAATGTTCTGCACTCCTCCAAGTGTTCCGCTAGTTACCCTTGTCCATCATACTTCTGCTGCTTGTTATTTTTTTGTTTTGCGCCAAACCTTATGCGCAATAACTGCTTACATTGGTACCAATATGTGATTGTCTCTTTGTGTGCACCCCACCATCTTGCAGGTGTGGCATTGAGTGCTATATCAAGTGCTAACAATCTATGGTTTTCTGAAACTTCATCTTCGTACTGTGCCAAAAATGTTTCCAAATCGTTTATTCCGTGGAAACTGGGTGGTTCCCTTATTTTCGTGCCTACCCATCTTACTGCATGGTCTATTCTTGCACATCTTCTCATGGACACTTCGTGTAGCCTTTGTTGCCAGTTCTCTAAACCAGTGTCTGAGTCTGTTGCACATGAAGTAATGCTCCGCCAACTGAGTATCCCATATGCAGTTGGGTTTACGTAAACCTCATTGCGTGCAGTTGTTCTATATAACTGGTTGATTTCCTCTAAGTCCAAACAAGTAGGTTCTACAAAACTCTCCCCCTCTGATGGGTCTAATGGTGTGATAACCCTGTATTCTCCTGACTCAAATGCCATCTTTCTGGTCTTCAATTTGATTATGGCCTGGTTTTCAAATGCCCAGTCCAAACCAAGCAACACTGGGTATGGTGTTGTGCCATCCACTATTTGAATGACTTCAAAATTTGCTTTAGTACGTACCCCATCCAGGTCTATTGTTACTTCTTTCAGTCTACCGATTGGTAAGACTCTGTTATGGTTTGCTAGTTTTAGTTGAACTGGTGAATATCCTAATGTGGGCTCTCCCATGCATTGCCATGTCTTCTATGGTTATACATTCACTTCAGATCCTAGATCCAGTATGATATCGCCCATGTTGAAATCTTCGATGTTAGAATTCAATCTAAACTCCCTACTCGATCTTCTTCTTGTATGTAGGTGATTGACTGTTTTTGGTTCCAGTTTTCCTTCCATCTCGATACTACACTTTTCTAATATGTTTTGCAATATTTTCACAGATGATGGATTACTTAATACCTTTACACATGATTGTAAAAAGTCTTTGATTGTACTTACTTGTCCCATGGGTTGCATTTCGTTGGTATGATCCAATATTGGAGGCATTTCGTACTCTGGTGCTTCCTTGTTTTGCTGCACAGTTGAAGTCGACACCATGTCTTCCTTCTGAAATTCTTGTCTTGCTTCCTTAAATGTTGCCTTGTCGTTTTGCATGTCAAACTGTTTCCTTGGTTCAATGTTCTTCTTCACCCACTCGTTTTGTGTTGGTTCTTGTCGAATTGCATCATTTCTTGTTTTCGCTCCTCTGCGGGTAACTATGTTGATGTTCCGTCCCTGATCCCTTGCTTCGGCTGAAATCCACTGAACATTCTGGTTGTTCTATTTCCTCTTTTCCTGGGTATTTACTAATAGTGTCGAACATTCCTCTGTATCATGGTCCGATGCGCAATAATACATACAAGTCATTGGTGGAAGTGGACATTCCCTTGTGTAATGTCACGATTGTTGACAATTGTGACATACCACTGGTCCTCTACCTCATCCTCTACCTCCTCTGTCTTATCCTCCACCCCTGTATCCTGCTCGATCTCCTCTCAACGCATTATACTAAGGCGCCTGATTATACTGCGCAGTATTGTACTGAGGTTCTGCCGTGTTGTACTGCTGCTGTGCATTATTATATGGTTGCTGCGTAGTATTATACTACTACTGCACAATGTTGTATGGAGCTGGAACTTGATTAAAATGTGGTGCGGCTTGCCTAGTCATCATTTCTGCTTGCACTCGATATGAATCTTATGTCCTTTCTTACATCAACTCCATAGTTCTACAATATTTTTCGTTGTGGCCTACTGACTTACAAAAGGTGCAGTACGAACTCTTTGGGACTATCTGATATTTCTGCAACATAGGGTAGTAGTATGGGTTGTGGCCTGGTTTCTTATAGACTTCTCACCATAGTCCTCCTGTTGGTAACGATTTTGGAATTCTAGCTACCATATACTGCACGAATGTTGGGCATTCGTTCTTGTGGTGTCCTTCCGTCCTGCATGTAGTACACCGAACGACTTTCCGTTTATCCTTATTCTTATTCTGGTTTAGTTGGAACATTAAATTCTTCAAATCCTCCTTCAGTTCTTCAATAGCTAGGTCCATCTACTAATATTGGTTTTCTTCCAGTTGCAAGGATGCTTGCACAGCCTCTGCTTGCGACTAGAACTTCTGTTGAAACAATGGATATTTTAATTGTGGGAGCAGTGAGTTGACAAACGGGTGTCGATGCTGCATATTGGTCATGATATATTTTAACTTTCGCTTCAATCTCTTGAATCTCTGATCAATCTCCCATATAGAATCTCCCAGTTTTTATCTTATTTCGATCATCTCGTTCATGTACTGATCCTCTGAACTTGGCTTATGGAACTCGTTAATCGGTAACTTCTTAATGTCTGTCAGTGTCCTTGTCGTCCCAGGTGCATTGTTTGTGTCTAGACTCATGTACCAGTTTAGTGCGTGGTCTCTTAGCATAATAGCTAGCTGCGCAAGTTTGGTATCTTCATCAGTGATCTGTTTTGCTTCCCAGATCTTTTCACAAATGAACAAGTGTTTCTCTGGGTCTTCTGCTGCTTCTCCTCGAAATTATGGTAACCTGATGGTGGGATCGTGTCCTGCCATTCTGAACGCTGAACTGATACCTCTGTGCGGTGTATATACTTGACTAGTGTTGCCTGAACTGGCTCCTCCAGTTGTTGTTCCTTATGTAGATGTACTTCCTGCTGTCTGACTGCTTCTAAACTTCGGTTGTCTAAATGGTGGTGTTCTCTTTGGTGTATTAGTCGCACATGGGTTTATGGTTTCCACACTGACATTACTATGAATAGGATTGCTGCCTTCTCTTCCTATTCTTGGCCCTCTTGTCTTCATCTCATATGTTTCATGCAGGATTTCCTCAATCTGCTCCACAGCCCGAAGATCCTCTACCTCTTCCTCATCACTCGCTAAGCCTTCCCTCGCGACTACGACTCTCTTCTTGGTATTCACCTTGTATTGGTAGGGTATTCTGCTACGCGTCTTTCCAGTTGTCTACAAGATCCACCAGATCTGGTCATCATCCATCATGATCGGGTCCAAGGGTTCCTCCTTCTTTCCCTTATTCTTTCCTCCTTCCATTTCTCCTCTTTCTGTTAGTGCTTCCCCCCTTCCCCCATGCACACGGGGAAATTTAGCTGTCTGACTCCATTGTCAGTACACCTTTGCTGTATAACGATGTCTTAATAGATGTATACAACGATCTAATGTACCTTCCTCAAGGTCCTTGTAGAAATTATTTCTGCGCTGCACTATACGACTTCGCTGTGTTGATTGCAAATTCTGTTATGAAACTTACCACAATACTGTCCAGCCAAAAAACTGCTACGCGAGTGAATTTGTTGTTCACCTGCTGTAACTGCTCGATCTGTACTGGGGTCCACTCTAACTGTCGAATTTGGTTCGTTGCATAGTTATCCTTCAACCTTAGTATCCACTCCTGCAATAAGTGTGGGAAATCACATAAAAAGACTTCATGCAAATCAATAAACACGTATTTCTCCAGATATTTGTGGGGTGTTATTCTAGGGTTTCTGTTATCTTTCTGTGAAAAATCCAGCTCTTTGGTTCTTAGCCAAGTTTTGATCTCTACTTTTGTGGGATTCCATGGTCTCAATATCTAATAGCTCATGGATTTATGCCCTAATCTTTTCTTAATCTGCCTCCGACAGGTCTTCAACTTATCTCATCTACTCAACCCTCTCTCGTTCCTACCAATGACAATAGAACCATTTGTTAGTTAACTCTCTTACTTACTCTTCTATTCTATCTGAGTTCATTGACCCATGGTTCATGTCTATTTGGGTTTCCAACAAAGCCTCTAAAACTATCGGTCCTCCTGGTAAACCAGAAGGAAACACAACACAAAAAATGTGCTGCGCAGTCTCACCCAAGATAACTTTAATGGGTGGCTGTAATACTCAGGTGTTTACAACCTAGGATCGAGTGCGAGATAGATAACTGTATATTGAGCCATTATTATAACTAGTAAACACAATGTACTTTTGAGGAATAAGCAGGAAATATAACAACGCATTCATTTAAGCATAACGATAACTACTGAAGACAATAAAGATATGCATGCATTCATCACATGAAACAGAGTTACCGTGGTTCACCCCCTCCTGGGCTACGTCCACAAAGATTTGGCTGTCAACTCTTTTATTATAGTATTTTCGCATCCACAGCGCCGCGTGCTTTACAATCCTTCATAATTGGGTAAGATCTATATGAGGCGGACTAGATCACACCAAGCTCCTCAACCTGTGATCTAACCCTCAAGATCTACCTTCCTTCGTCTTCTCTAGCTCAACAACTTATACAAAATAACTCATACAAAAAAAGTATTACATATCATAACAACTCATAGATAGCTAGCTAAATTCGATAATACTCTGAACCGAACCCCTCTATGATACCTAAGTATCTATATTTATACGTTTCTGGCTCTTCATCCATTACAATACATTACCAAAACCCTAACCCTAACGTCGTTAGGTCTTCCCTGCATGCGCGCTTGCTATTCTTCTTTCCAGCCGTCACTTTCCTCGTGCATGCTTTCTTTCCCAAAATCACCTTACTTTTCTGCTTTGGCCTGCTTCCAACAGGGTATCACCCTTAAGATTTTCTTTAAACACAGTTTTTAAGCGACTCATCCATGAGCCCAAGCAGGCGATGTGTTGTAACCATGATTTGATACCAATTTGTAACACACCCATGGTGGGGCATTGAAATTTCCTTCTTGTTAAGAAATCAAGACCTCCATTCAGGGTCTCTTTCCCAGTCTTCTCATCCAAATCTTTCCAACCACGGTCTCCATACTCAAAACCGAGCTCAGAGCTGGAAAATATACCTATCCCAAGTTCCTCGGGTGTGGATATGAACAATTTTTATATAGTCCTCGTCTTCTAGTATCATTGTCAATACTCATCTACCACTTCCAAGCTTCACCTAAAAAACAAAATTTTGTTGTTGAAGGAGTCATATCATATTCCTTTACCAACCTTAACCATTCCATATTTATCTTCATCTTCAGTAAATTGTGGTATTTTGATTGATTCTTAATTGAGGTCTAACTGTAACCCTCAACTTACAACCTCTATATATTAAGGATAATGATCTAAAATAGTTATAATAATTTGTCTCATATAATATTCTATGTTTTTTCTTTCCAATGGATTTTGATTCACCTCTATCAGACATCCCAACCAAAAGTTATGATAGTTTTAAGTGAACATACCTTTGAAAACCCTGATTTGGAGTATGTCCTTCTGTCCGACCTTCATTCTGATGTAGTTATGAAATTTCGGCCTTTCTAAGTCTGAAATTTTGGCATGTAGTACTTTGGTATGTCTTCTTTGCAATGCCATATTTCTGACCAAAATTTGATGTGACAAATGAAAGTTATGGTAACTTTCTGAAACCTTGTTGAGTTTTGGACTTTTTTGAAGAGCGAACTTGTACATAATGCCACATGTCCAATATTTAATACCCAATTCTAAAATTTGTACCAGAAATACTATGGATTGTTCACTTTCAAATGCAACTAGGGGCACCGAGTTTGGATCTTGACTGAAGAAGATATGACTATTTTACCCATAACACATGTTTGAGACTAGTTATAGGACTAGTCAAATAAACCTACCTTCCACAAATTATATCTCATAAATTATAATGATCCAAACTCTCAAATTTTTACCAAGTAAATTAGCTATATTTTCTCACTATTATACAAATTTCAAAGATTGAAACATCACTATTTAAAAATGAAATTCCCAAAATGACTCGTTTGAGATTGATTTCAGGGCTACTAAAAATCCCTAACTTCCATGGGTTGTAACTCAAAAAGTATAATGACCCAAAACCTGACATTGTTACCACAAGTACCTTGAGATGTATTCTAAATAACCTCCAAATTTCAGTATCTAAAGTGGCCCAATTTTTTTTTTATAGTAACATTTCCAAGATGTCTCGCTTGAAGCAACAAAAACCTAGGATAGATGCTCTGATACCAAATGTAATGATCCAAATGCTTAAGATATTAGAATAAAAAAAAAGTACACACCATGTACAACAATGTGAGTGTATAGTACAACTACAATATAGATAATAGAGATGAGTTACACAATAAGTCCTTAAAGAATAGGAGAACCTACTCCAAATTTCCAAATACATTCATACATCACAATTCACATGTCTACAATAATGAATACATGATCTATATATATACCTATTCACACATTACACATAAGGCCCCTTTACTATGAGGATGACCCTATTAATTATACATTTACATGTTACATGTACATTTAGCCCCATATATGCCCCCACTTGGGGTCATATCATATACACTTAACCCCATATATGCCCCCCGTGGGTCATAACAACATGGTAGATTATTGGGGGAGCCTTCGGAGAACAGTTGATTCATACTTCCGATAACCTTGTCAATCCTACCTTTTATTTTGGGGAATAGAAGAAATGAGATGAGAGGTAAGAACCTGCAAACTTTACCATAGGAAAATATGGTGAACTTCTATTGCTTAGTTTCCAATGCATGTAATTTATAGTTCATAGTTTGTAGACTGTATGAATAGAAAAATGAACCCCCAACCATTTGGTGCAGTAAGAGTCGAACATAATACTAAAAAAGCTGTAGGTGGACAATGACTAAGAGGACTACCACCCAAGGGAGACAAGAAACCTGTGACACTATTTCTTTCCAACTCATCTCCTGAGGCAAAAGTAGAAACTATACCCCCTTTGTGAAGGACAGGTAGGGACAAGAGAATTGATCAGTGGGAAGTTTGGATTTGGAGAGAGTTCTCAAAACAACCCAATCCATGAACCTCCTCCTTCATGAGAATCTAAAGTTGATAGGCTGAATTTTAGAAAAACCTAAAAGGCCAACATGGACGAAGAGGCAGTCTCTAACTTTACTTTTGAATTTCCAATAAGAGAATTTGAGGGTGAGGCTCCAATGAAGACTATTCCCCTCTCAACTCTTTCAAATTTCCATGGTTTATCAAGAGAGGACACTTATACTTTTCTTTTTGAGTTTTATGTCTTATGCCACAACTATGATTATGTCTTTGATGCCCAAAAATTAAAGTTATTCCCCACCACCCTTAAAAGTAGAGCATTGTGGTGGTTCATGGGGCTTGTGGGAAATCTGTTAACACATGGAGCGACATGAAGTAAAAATTTATCCTAAAGTATAAAGACTACTACACAGGAAAAGACCTTTGTGAAGAAATTTTTAAAATGACACAGAAGGAAGAAGAGAGTTTGAAACATTACATAGAAAGGTTCCAATATAACTTCCAAAGGTATGGAATAAAATTGGACAATAACACTCAACAAATCGTTATGTTAAGAGGAATGAGAGATGAATGTATATAACTGCTAAACTTAATGAGTGGATAATATGTCTTGCAAGAAGAGTATGATAACATATGTGATTTATGCAGAAGATACTCTAGTGGAGTCTCCAAGCATGGGAAGAATGTGAGGGATGTCTGCACTAGACTAATAAAATTAGCTTAAGGAGGAGTCACCAAGGTAGAAATAGGTAACTTATTGGATAATTTTAAAATCGATATTTTAAGATCACTAGCTTCACAATTGGATATTTTGTAGGTAAAATAGAAATAGGTGGAAGCTAAAAAGGCATTATCCATATTTTATCTGAGGTGTAGACTAATGCATCCTCTGAGGGAATGTTCGCTCAATACCATAGAGATTTGTGGTATCTGTGAACAAGATCATGACACAAAGACTTTCCCTTCACCGCCAAAGTTCAAAGTAGTGCATCAAGGAGTGGATAAAGAAAGAGAACAAGTCTTATTCATCACTCCAAATGATTCATGGCATCCATGGCCAACAGGTATAAGTCAAGACCTGTCTCAAATTTTCAATGCTTATTGGACTAATCCTCAACTGCCCCCTTAGCAGATGCAATATCCTCCATAACCTTGGTGTTCCCATGTGACTTAGACGTAATGGTCACCCCAAACAACAACACCTTATCCATGGCCACAAGGATGGAAAGGGAATATTCCCAAAGGCCAACGTTTTCCAATCAGAAAACCCCAATTTCCCCAGATGAATCCACAACAATTACCTATGAATAACATTGAATTTAACACTCCTCTGAGACCATAGTTGCTTACACAAACCGATCCCAATCCTAACAACAATAAAATTGTTCAAGAGACTTACACTACTAAACCGTCCCACTATCCTACATATTTTATTTCCCCCGTGGAATGTCAGGACATCCAACTTATATAGATGAAAGTTCTTAATCAAGAAACTCCTTCGATTATAACAAAACATGAAGATGAGGAGTGCCATCAATCAAAGTTAAACCATTCCAAACAAAAATTTGAGAACCATCCTACTGATATACAACAATCAAGTCCACTAAAAGAATCAAACCAACCACCACCTTCTAAGACTAACCCACATCCAAAAAGGCTTAACTTATTTAAACCTCATACTCGACCATAATTTGACTTATTGGGAGAATTATAGAACGTGTGTGTAAAAATTCTTCTCTTACAGACCATCAAGGACATTCCAATATACACCAAAACTATCAAGGAGTGATTCATAAATATGCTTGAAAGAAAACCAAAATATCCCCCTACCATCCATGTAGTAGGACAATTAGAAAATTTGATGTTTGAGGTAAACCTTACTACCAAATATGAGAATCCTATCTCTCCAGTGATTAGCATCCAAATCAATGGAGTAAGCATCTTAAATGCATTGGTTGACTTGGGCACCACAATAAATGTAATGACCAAAGAAACCATGGAGATTCTTAGGTTAGTGAACCTCAGACAGACTCCTATAGTCCTAGAATTAGCAGATCGGTCCAATATCATACTTAAGGAGTTATAGATGATGTAATTGTCTTAGTAGATTCATGGAAGTATCCTATTGATTTTGTATTATTGCAGTCTAGATATTGTACTAGGGATCACCCTTTAATCCTAGGACAACCATGGTTAGCCACTATTGACGCATATATTGGTTGCAAGTAAGGTAACATGATGATATCCCATGGACACTCCACAAATAATCTCACCATATACCCTCCTGCTAGGTTTAGCGTAGATCATGAAAATTTTGTATGGATAGAATATGAAAAGGAAAAAGGAATATAGGCAATAATTACTGTCAATAGAAGAAACACTATGTTTCAAGAATGAAATATAATATGATGCAATCAATAGCTTTATCATAAATCCTCCTTCAATTCCTTAGTCGATCTTTCAAATTTTGGACTCTGTAATGAGCACATCCACTCAAGAAAATGCCATGAATCACCCATGATTCCCTACCAGAGTCCCCACACTAATAGTATTTCAATAGAAATTGAGTCTGGGAATACC
>ML793558.1:435271-448870 GCA_009831015.1 Picea engelmannii
GAAGGGGTTGGAGAGTGTGGCGGGTCGATGGGTATTGCGGAGTTGTGGTAAGAGACGTGAAAATCACCACGGACCCACAGACCCACTGTAAGACTTAGTAAGAATGAGTTGTAAAAAATACTAAGTTTTAAGTGAAGTATATCGGGAGGATCGGGACAACGGTGGGACAATGCGATTATGAACAATTCAGATGGTGGGACAACGGGGTTGAAGTGTGGCAAGTCGTTGGGTATGGAAGGGTTGTGGTAAGAGGCATAAAAATCATGAACGACAGGGTTGGAGAGTGTGGTGGGTCGGTGGGTATGGTGGGGTTGTGGTAAGAGGCATGAAAATCACCGCGGATCCGCAGACCCACTATAAGACTTAGTAAGAATGAGTTGTAAGACAAACTAAGTTTTAAGTGAAGTAGATTGGGAGGATCGGGATCGGGAGGAGGGTATAGTATATGGAAGAGTATTAAGAATTACCACCGACCCGCAGTAATAAAAAAATTGACTAAGTGTTGGGGAAGAGTAATAAATGGAAGAGTCATAATGATCACCACCGACCCATAGTAAGTCATAAAAAAATTGACTAAGTGTCAGGGAATATTTACGTGAAATATGGAAAAGAAAAAGAAAATAAGAAAGGGAAATAGAAAAAGAAAATGGAAAATAAGAAGAAAATGAGAAATGGAAAAAAAAGGAAATGGAAAAGGAAAATGAAATAATGAAAAATAAATGGAAATGGAAATAGAAAAATGAAAGTGGAAGTGGAAATAGAAAAATGAAAGTGGAAATGGATAAGTATGGAGAGGAGAGCAAGGAATGAAAGAGAGAAAAATGGCTAAGTGTGAGAAGAGAAGTGAAGGGAATATGAGACTAAGTTTGAGAGAAGGGAATATGAGACTAAGTATGAGAGAAATGGCTAAGGGAATCTGAAGGTAATGAGAAAAATCGTAAGTATGAAAAGTAGAGTGGAAGAGAAAAATGACTAAGTACGAGATTAGAAGAGAAGTGAAGGGATAAGAGAGGAAGTTGTAAAAATGGCTAAGTATGGATATGGAGAGTAATTAGTTGTGTGAAGAATGGGGAAAATGACTTGGAGAGTAATGAGCTATGTGAGGAATGGGGAAAATGACTAAGTATGAATATGGAGAGGAGAGAATGTCATAAAATAATCTAAGTGTTGGAGGAGGTGAAAGGAGGGGTAAACATAAGCTAAAAAAGGACTAAGTGTTGCACATGGAAGAAGAGGGGCACAACACAAAGAAAAATTTGAAGTTATTCTTGCAATATTTTTGTCGGGTGGTTGGACAAAACTGTGAGTATCTTGGACATACGAACTTAGATTTTGATTCCACAAAATATATGATGAAGCTGATACCAAGGGATATTCCATGAGCTGATGAGGATGCACAAATTCCTCCTTCTGATATCATTTATTATTATTATTCCAAAGAGTGGAAAATCAAGGTGATAAAAAAATTTGGTCAACAGTGGACCAACTACCTTCTAGAGGGTTGGACTCGGTATATGTTTCGATCTCATCCATGATTGTGTTGAGATCTATATGGATGATTTTTCAGTATAAGGTAATACTTTTAAGGAAGCTTTACTGAATTTGGAAAAGGTGATTAATGTAAAGAAACTGACCTTGCTCTTAGTAATTAAAAATGTAAAATGTTGCTCAAAGAAGGTATAGTCCTTGGTCACCATATTTCTACTGTAGGTATTAAAGTTGATATAACAATGATTGAGGTGATTTAAAATATTCCCAGTCTAAGAATGCAAAAATATATACTAAGTTTTCTGGGACATTCTTTCTATTAACGTCGTTTTATTAAATATTTCACTATGATTGCAACACTTCTATTCTTATTGCCTACTAAAAATATTGAATTTGTTTGGACAAATGAATGTCAATCCTCTTTTGAAACTCTAAAGAAACATCTATCAGAGGCTCTTATCTTACATGGACCCAAATGGTCTATACCATTTCAGATTTCCACAAACACCTAAGACACAACCATCGACGTAGTACCGGGTCAACAAGAGGAAGGGAAGCCCTATGTTATTTACTTCATCAACAAAAACTTGGTAGGTGAAAAATTATATTACATCGTAACGGAAAATGAATTTCTTATTGGTTTTTACTCTATTAATAAGTTTCGACATTACATAACTGACTATCGTATTTTCATACACACCGATCACTCTACTGTCAGGTATTTAATGAACAAATCTATCACAAGTGCTAGAGTGACTAGGAGGTTATTGTTACTGCAAGGATTTGATATCACTATTATTGATAAGCCCATGAAGGATAATGTCATTGCAGACTTCCTTTCTAGACTCACCAATAATGCCGATGATTTTCCCGTTGAAGATAGTTTTCCTCACAAACATATTTTTGCAGTTTCTACTCACACACCTTGGTATGCAGATATCGCTAATTATTTGGCTGTAGGGAAGCTCCCAAATCACTTATCTCCAAAGGAACAACAACACATTATTAGACAAAGTGCTAGATATTCATGGATAAATGAGTTCCTCTTAAATGCAGGGGTGGATCTAGTAATCTGATGCCGTGTAAGAGAGGACGAAACCTATGATATCCTTAAGGATTTTCATGACGAGCCTTGCAGTGGGATATTCGCTGACAAAATAACAACTTACAAAGTACTTTTCCTAGGCTATTTTTGGCTTAACTTATTCAAGGATGTGAAGAAGTATGTACAAAATTGTGACAGTTGTCAGTGAATGGGTTAGCCAACATAGTCTATTGAAATGTTGCTACATCCCCAAGTTGTCATTGAACCATTCGAGAAGTGGGCCTTAAGTTTCGTGGGGCCAATCAATCCCCCGACTCATCTAAAAGCATACATTTTGGTCTACACCGATTACGTTACAAAATGGATAGAGGCTAAATCATTTCCAAGGGCCATTGATCAAGTTGTAGCATAATACCTTCATGAGATATTGGTTCATTTCCAGACACCACGTGAGATAGTCACTGATGGGGGAGCTCAGTTGACCTCTCGACTGATCCAGGATATTACTAAAAGATACAAAATTCAACATAGACTCTCTTCACCCTATCATCCATAGACCAATGGACAAGTGGAGAGCACCAATAATGTAATAGAGTCCATTATCACCAAGATTATACAACTTCACCACCAAGATTGGGAAACTAAGCTTCCATAATCTCTTTGGGCATACAGAACGACATGGAGAAACACCATATGTTTTACTCCCTATGAGCTTGTGTATGGTAAGAGTGCCTTTTTCCCAATTGAATTTGAAGTTCAAACATTAATAATTGTTGTACAAGTGGATTAGGATCTGACTACAACAAAACAACATCTCCTAGAGTAATTAAATGAATTGGATTAATTGTGTCAAGATGCCTTGCACCAAACAATTGTTATTCAACAATAGTGGAAGCCATGACATGACAAATTCATCAAAAAGAAGTCCCATAAAGGTGATTGGGCCTTATTATACGACTTTAGATTTAAGGAATTCAAAGGGAAGTTTCTTACTCGATGGTTGGGACCCTTTGAAATCAATATTGTATATGATAATGGGTCTGTGAAGCTACACACCATTGATGAGGCAAGAACTCCTGTGATGGCCAATGGACATTGCTTGAGGCTCTACAAGAAGCCATTATCCAAGGAGGAATTCATGCAAAATATACAAACTTGATGGTGTAGTGGAGATCTAGAGATTGTTGATGCGACGAATAGCTCATCGCCATCAACACCAATGCCATGATCTCACCAATTGAATTAAAAATAAAAATAAAAATAAAAAGTGAATACAAAAAAATAAAATAAAAATTATTATTATTATTTTATAATAATCCGACTGTGAAAACCCCTTTGGGTGTAGTTGGACAAGTATTATCCAAAAATTGGCTTGCTCGCTCTTGATACTTGCATTTTTTATTAAAAGAAAAAAAAAAGAGAATATAATTATTACCTTGTCCTTAATTTTTTTTGGAATGCACATCTAGCCTCTATTTTGTAGGTCTAATTCCGTTGTTGCTTCAGAGAACTTTATGGCCTGCCACACCATTGGAATCTAGCTTATTGTTGCAACCATGTTGCTGCAACTCCACTACAACTCCAGGCATTCTGCCCAATCCCAAAACTTTTGCAACTCTGAGCGTTCCAAAACCTCTACAACTTCAATTCTAGTGTGTTGTAACTCTGAATGCCATTGTATCACATGCGTTGTTCGCCACGTCATATCTCTCCAACACACCACCCACGACTATACACATCATAAATCATTTCAGTGACACATTGGTAAGTGTAATAAGGTATGATTTCCTCCATGTCTATCATTTTTCATTAAATGGCATGATTGTTGGGAAACTTATCTATCGACTCCCCATGATCCATGGTAATTGACCAAGGACGACTAGTCCTTTCAGTTGGGGGGAGGAATTATTACCCTATCATAATAACCACCGTCATAATCCTTGTTGTGATTTCACCATAAAAGTGAGTTAACCGATAAAATTAATTCCATTTTTGTAATAAATACTCCTGTATGCTCCTCTATCTTGTCCCTTTCATTCCTAATTTGGMAAAGAAAGTKCCCACYTTTCTTGTTGCAACTAGAAGAAGTGTTGAATGTCCTCTATTATGTTTGTGTTAATCAACTGCAGCTACGAAAATTGGCATGGGTGGGTCCCTTATCAGACATGAACCGAGACCATAGCACCAGCATAGAAAAAYGAAAGGGTACACTATATATTTTTAGGATGCAGGATGGGTAACATACCTTGGGAAATTGAAGTGGTTTGATGCAAAGATAGCTTTGGAGTTTACTTAGAATTTTTAGAAGACCTGGACTAAAGTTTGGGGGTTCTGCGTTAAGGTTATAGAGGAGGTATTGGATATGATTACAAGGCTACCATAGGTTGACGACTGATGGTTTGAATGGAAAACAACCCTCCCAACAACCAAGCAATACTTTTTGCAAGAAAACAAAACCCTGGTCAAGAAAGGGAAGGGGTTTGATTATAATTCTTTTCCTCAACCATGGTAAGATGTCACATACTTCATGTATAAGTACATCACCTATGAATGTAGATACAAAACCATTTTTGAGTATCACCTCAAACTTCTTACTCACCTTTGTCATCAAAATCTCATAAATATGCCTTATTTGCTTCTTAAAACAATACATCAGATGGAAAATATTGTCAATACTGCCAGGAACCCTAGGGATTGTGTTACTCACCACAGGTTCATTAAAATCCTAGTGATTCATGTCATGACAAGTGAATTTTGAACCTGGGAGGGTTTTCTAGAGTGGCCATCTCAAGGAATAGAAAAACAAAGGACATAAGAGGAAGTTGAGGCACAAGAAGGAAAATCATTATCTAAGGAAAAAGAACTAGGGAAACCATCGATAAATATAGAGGAGCATAACCAAGAGGCAATCTCCCCTATTCAGAATCCACGCGACAATAATGTAGAGATCATTAAAGATTCTCCTTTAAGGGGGATAATTCATTCGATGAGGAAAAGGAGAAGCACACATGCTGTAGAGATACCAAGGAAAAGGAGGACACGATCCTCTGTCAAAGCAGATGCAACAAATCTACTTGCTTGTATTGATGTTGACACACAAGAACCAACACCAATTCCAAAATAAGGAATACATGCCACCACACAAGAACCAACACCATTTATGGAAGAAACAATTCCCACTGCTCCATAAGAACAAGTAGAAGAATTGTCCGCCATGAGAACAAAATCCAGGGAACAGTATCCAGGGAATGACAATATCCAAGGAACTCGCCAAGTACATAAAATGGAGATTTACCTGAACCATCCCATGTAAACCAAATATAAAACCCTCTCATGCTATACTTGTTAGAATCATGATTTGACGATGAAGTTGAAAAATCTTGAGGAAAATATACAATAATATCAATCACAAGAAGGGTTGGACATTCTTTCCCAAGTTGTTGAGCAATGTACTCAGTCACCTATTGTCAGGTGTGAAGAAGGAGCAACAAGGATTGCTGCTACTCCTACCGAGTCCCCTCACATGGTTATTAGGTCTGAGCTAGCATACAATGCTGCTACTTGAGAAGAGGAAGGTCTAGTTCATTATGAATAAGTTGTGTCCACAACTTCTCAGGAAACCAAGTACACTAATGTTGGGGTTCAGATAAAGAAACTCTTCATTTAGGATAAGGAGGCTCATAAAAAGAAAATCCTCATTCAGGATAAGGAGATTCAAATAGTGGCATCCTCTATCAAATACATTGGAACTCACATAGAGAAACCCTCTATGCAATCTCAAGAAACTTAAACATAAGATGTCAAACCTGTTGTTCAGTTAGTAGGAATGTAGACAGATCTTGCAGGATTTGATGAAGACCTTTGGTTGAGGGATCAAATTTCATAATGGTAGGCCACAACCGAGGCTTATGGCTGTGAAGTGGTTCCTCTAGAATAATGTAGGCTGATTATTCATAACTTAAGACAACGTTAGGATAAACATCTAGTTGAGCATCTTTCTAGGTCAGATAAGTTGAAAGAGGATCAAAAAAAGGTTTCGAAATTGATAGCCTAAGTAAAGAGTTTGAAGGACAAAAAAAGCAATGTATGGGTGATCTTGCCAATTCCATCCTTAGATACAGAGAGTCATCCCCTATTTACTCTGTTTTTCTATACGAAAGGAATTTACTATTTCATCTTAAGGAAATTGCCACATATAGGCCCCATAATGTAAATTCTGCAGAATCGTTCCTTGAGGCATATTGCATGAGCGATAACAAAGAAAAAAAATTGTATGTGAATTGTACCAACATAAAATTATTTTCAAGAAGATCAATACAATGAGGCTCTGGAATCCTTTTTAGAATAAGCATGAATGCCAAAATCCTAGACATCCAAAAACCTAACCGTAGGAGATAAAGCACCAAGAATCATGTGGGCCCCGTTGGGGTAAGTTGGTACATCAACTTCTCGGGGTCGTAATTTTTGCATATGATCTCCGTTTTAGGCGCACGATAGCCCGTTGAAAAGGTATATCCGAGCAATACACATTATGCTGTCAAACTACAAATTTATCATTAGTTTCACTGTGGCGATCAATAAAAATATTGTTTATGGCCTCAAAATGGCCCCAGAAGTTCAGGACCTAAAAACTAGGAAAAAATTGCCAAATTGAAAAACTGCCAAGATGATCCAGTTGGAATAAGTGGGTAGCCACCGATATCCTCATGGATCAATACTCCCCCTTTAGGAAGCAATGATATCCATTGCATTGAGTTCCCCCATCAGATGAGGAAATTTCTGCTGAATTTGGCCCCAGGTGAGCCACTTGCCTTGGGGCAGGAGCTACCCTGCTTTGACAACCTGATAAATTTGGATCCTTTGCTGGCGAGTGCCCTTGACCTATGTGTCCACGATATGATCAATGGATGCATGTTCCATGTATTCAGGGTTGAGCTCTATTGGTGTCAATTTTTCTGCTATCTCTGAGGTGTCCAATAATGGTGGAAAATATGGTCGAAGGAGATCCACATTGAACACTGGGTGCAAGCCAAGGAAGGGGGGAATGTTGAGCTTAAGAGCATTTTCACCCACAACCTTGGTGATGGTGTAAAATCCATATTGGAGTGGACAAATCTTCCGATGGGGCCCTAGAAGGCGTTCTTTTTGTAAGTGCAACCAATCTATGTCTCCCACCTGAAACTTGCGTGGCACCAAGTGTTGACCATGGCGCTACTTGTAGTTGGTATTGGACCTCTATAAAATATATCAAACCTATTGGAATATGTGTTGGATATGCTCAATGAACTGGGTAGCTTTGTCAACTTCAGTTTGAGCATGGGACGAGTTTGCATGGGTGGTTTCAAGGGGTAGTGCAACATCCATTGGACCCAATAGTTGAAATCCCAACCCCACCTGAAAGGGGCTATGGTCGATTGAGCTATGTATGGCTCTGTTGTAGCTATGTTGAAAATAGGGAAGACTCTCATCCCATGTGTGGGGGTTCTTGGAATTGTACATGCGCAGGATATGCACGATCATCCGATTGACGACCTCGGTTTGGCCATCCGTCTGAGGGTGGAAGGTAGTGGATTTGGTGAGCTTGGTGTCCAATAGTGACTAGAGGCTCGAACACAATGTGTTGAAGAAACAACTTTACCGATCTGAGATAATGGTTTGTGGTATCCCAAAATGTACCCACATTCGTTCAAATAAGAGCTTGGCAGCGACCTCCGCTGTGATGCTCTTCTTGCAGACGACCATAATCATCATCCTGAACAAGCGATCAACAACCACAAAGCACATCCATTTCCCCGCTTGGTGGATGGAAGGCCCAACATGTAGTCCATTGAGATGGATTCCCACAACATGTTGGGAGTAGGCAGAGGGGTGTACAGGCCTTGTTTCTTAGTGTTCAGTTTGGCAATAACGTAGGCAGTGCAGGACCTGATATACTTGCTAACATTCTGTCGAAGTTTCGACCAGTAGAAATGTTGCTACAACACTGCCACTATCGTTTCTACGCCGAAGTGTCCTTCCACCTGACTGTAGTGGGATTCCCAAATCAACTTCTCTACCTAGATTGATTGAAAACATAGATGGCCTAGACGACAAAAAAATCCGTCCTAGAGATGGAAATTAGTGACAACTGTGTTTTCACCCAACATCTAGTAGGTGGTGGCGAAGTCAAGATCTTTCTCATAGAGTTGGGGCCATCAGGAGGTATCGTGGCTGTAAGAGTTTAGCACCATGGTGAGTGTCACGGTTGGAGGTCAACTGAGGAAATAAACGATGTGGTTGGTACTTCTTGTATTATACTTGATGTTGAGGTGGAACTGTTGCAAGTATGTGGACCACTTATGATGGTGTTCATTCTGCAATTTGTCTTGTGTCTGCATGAATTGCAATGAATTATGATCAGTGTGGATGACTGCCTCCTTCCCGAGAATGCAATGCCTCCACTAGCGACAGGATTTCAAAATGGAGTACATTTATTTGTCATAAGTAGGGTACTTACGGATGACGTCTGATAGTGTCTCACTATGATAGGATATAGGGTGGTCATGCTGAGTGAGAACTGTGCCCACAACATAGTCTGAAGCATCTCTCTTGATCTCAAAGGGTTGTTATAGGTCAGGTAATGAAAGCACTAGGGTTGAACACATGAACTGCTTCAAATCATTGAACGCTTGTTGTTGGGACATACCCCACATAGAATTTGCCTTACAACCACCCCTGGTTACTTGGTCGAGGGCCTATGCAATATGGGAGAATCCTAACACGAACCTGCGATAGAAATTGGCAAGGCCTAAGAAGCTATGAAGCTCAGTGAGCATGGTTGGGGCTGGCCAATCACATATGACCTGGATCTTGGCTGGATCCACATGAAAACCATGCTTATCAACAATGTAGCCTAGGTACTGGACCCTGTCCATGTCGAAGGAGCATTTTTCCAAGTTGGCATATAACTTATGCTGTCGTAGAGTGTGCAAAACCTATTGAATATGCTGCAAGTGTTGGACCCAAGTCTTGTTGTAGATGAGGATGTCATCCAGATACACCACTTCAAAATAATTGGTGAGAGGCTGCAATATATCGTCCATCATCCTCATGAAAGTTGTTGGTGCATTTTTCAAACCGAATGGCCTGACCAACCATTCAAAAAGACCTTCTTTTGACTTGAAGGAAGTCTCCCATACATATGTCTACTCTATTAGGACTTGATGGTAGCCAAACTTCATATGAATCTTACTAAAGTATTTGGCCCCCTTGAGCCGATCAAGGAAATCGTTGATTCGGGGAATCGGGTATAGGTTCTTGACTGTGATTTTATTTAGGGTCCGATAATCAATGCAGAGTTTCTGGGTCCATTCTTTCTTGTGCACAAGCATGATTGGGCTTCCAAAAGGTGATGATATAGGTCGGATGTGCCCCTTGTGGAGAAGTTCTTGGATAATATGCTTGATCTCCTCATTTTCTAACAGAGAGTGATGATAGACTGTACCATTGGGTAGCGGTGTTCTAGGGGTCAGATCGATGGAATGCTTGACCTAACAGTGCAGAGGTACCCTAGTAGGTGAGGAGAAGATGTCTTTGTATTATTCCATGACCTTATCCACTTTCTTATTCTACGTGGAGAGGTCGTCTGCGAAAGCCATGTATATGGCTATAATATTTCACTCACTCTGAGAGCGAATCACGGAGAAGACAAACTTCCCAGTATGAGAGATGACCTTCCTGCATTGCTTGGAAGAGATCAAGGAAATGGCACTGGGTGGGACTACCTCGAGTATCCTGTACAATTTCCTGTCCAAAGTAATAATAACATTGCGAGGCGTAGAATCATATACAACATGACGTTTCCATAAATAAGGTTGGACCAAAAGAACATCCCAAACTTCAATGGTAGCAACATCACAAAATACCTCATCTTTGGAGGGCTTGATGTCGTAGGACAGGCGACATTGTTGGCTGACATGAAGATCACTTCCTTGGCAAAGCCATCCAATGGTATAGGGTTGCGGGTGCGACGTTGTCAGTAGGGACAACCGATTGATGAAATCCACAGAGATGAGGTTCTTCTAACTACTATTATCAATGATGAAGTGCAATGTGGTGCCTTTCACCCACATGTGTGAATGAAAGAGACACTCACCTTCCTCTAGCTCATCAGTTTCACCAAGTTGGATCTTGGTGGTAGCAACGGTGGAACTAGGTTCCGCATCAATGATCCATCTCCTGTTTTTGGTTCTGACTCAGAGTCAGAACCTGCATCTGATTCAAAGGATTTCATCTCAACCACCAATGACTGCTTTGAGTGAAAATCAACAATGTTATGCTAGGGGCTGTTATGGAAGTCACACCACTTCCCGATATCTTTCTTCGTCTTTCCATTGTCATTATTTGTTTGCGGTTATAATGGTTGTCCCGAGGGTGTCCATATTTTCTCCACCCTTTTTTCTTTGGGTTGGGGCTGTCATTTCCTTGCTTTTGCTATGAGGTGTTCCCATACCCAAACTACCGCAGTTTTTGTTTAAGTTTTTGCTCGATTTTGACGACATATTGATAGGCCATGCCTAAGGACAAGATGTCTAGAAATTCAATTTCTTCCTAGATGTATATATACTGATTATCGCGGTAATTGAGAACTAGATGTCATTCGGAATATTTGATACCCAGCTTGGTGCACACAGTATGGAATATATTAGTGAACTCTGGCACTACTTGGTCCCTTTCTTGTCGCAGTGTGGTCCATTTTGTATATAGGTCATCATAACTTCCGACATGGTAGTATTGTTCCTTAATAAAATCCCCGAAGGAGTTCCATGTGAGTGCGACTGTGAACAATGAGGGTTCCTCTTTTTCCTTTTGTTCACAGAAAGTCTCCCACCAATATTTGACAGGGGGATGACTTTGAGGAGCGTAAATGTAATATTTTCTCTATTCGAAAAGTTATGGACAAAAAAATACCCTTCTAGAAAATTCAACCATTTGTCTACAACATCTGCATCTATCTGGCCTTCAAATATAGGAATATCAAAGTTGATCTGTACTTTGAAGGGGGTGGTGCCTCCACTAGAGGAATATCCGTCGCCTGTTGGTAGTCATTGAAGGATTTGTGCAAACTATCCATCATCTCGTTCCTCTATTACACAGAGGATTCCTTGAGAAACAATTTGAAAGGATCTCATGTCTCATCATATTTATTTTCTCCTGCAATGGAAGGTCACTTGGGCTTGTGAGAGCCTTTGTCCTCAAGAGAATAAAGCTCGAGATCCAACCCTTTGTACCTTGACCTCATCGAGGACATGCATTAAGAATGACAAGGAGTAGACCACTCTGGTACTATTGATCCAGATTTTATGAGTAGAATGAAATGAAAACATATCTATATTATTAACATAGAGATTCAATGAACAATAATAGAGATACGATAAAACTTGGCTTCTATTAATAAATAAATATGTTGAAACCGTAAAATGTAGACTGAAACAAGCTTGCTAGAATGGTGACGACTTATCTTTGAGAAGAGATGTGACGACTGCACTCATTCACAAGAAGATTAGTACAATGAGGCTCTGAAATCATTTTTACAATAAACATGAATTCCAAAACCCTAGACATAAAAAATCCTAACCCTAGGAGATGAAGCGCCAAGAGTCATGTGGGCCTCGTTGGGGTAAGTTAGTACATCAAATTCCTGGGGTTGTAACTTTTGCATACGATCTCTATTTTAGGAGCACGATAGTCCGTTGGATAGGTCTATCAGAGGAATACACATTATGCGATCAAAATTAGACTCAATCTAAAGGTTTAATATGACGAGCCCTAAAAACGTTGTTTAGGGCCTCAAAATGACCACGAATGTTCAGGACCCAAAAACTAGGAAAAAATTGCCAAACTAAAAAATTGCCAAGATGAGCGAGTTGGAATAGGTGAGTGACCATCAATATCCACCTGGATCAATATGTGGGTAAGAGGTGAATTCAAAACCCTTGGATTGTCCTTCAATTCAATTATAAATTGATCACATCCGCTCCATATGTTGATATCATTATTGCAAATCAACAAGAAGCAATCTCCCATTATGCCAGGCGTTTAGAGTTCCCGAAGGAAGATGCTCTGGTGACCTGCAAACACATATGGGATAATTCCACTAATGAAATGAGAAGATATGATGCCTTAAATCCTTTTAATATGGGGATAATATTACACTGAGTAGACATATATGTCAAGTGTATCAGAAATTGTGGATCTAGATGGATCGACCTAAGATTTCAATACCCTTTGATATGATTTCCTTCACCGAAATGTCAATTTGTCTAAAGATTGGAACCTGGAGCAGAAGCCCACTGTTTACAGGAAAGTGAATATAATGCAAGTTACTGCCTAGCTAGGGGGTAAGGAAACTTTGACTATAGTCTTAACAACTTTCACCAGAAACACTTGTATGGTGATACCGATTCTGATTGATTCTAGTAGTTGCATGAGGACACATAATACCTTTAGTTGGGGGGAGATGTAGGGCTCCAGAAATACCATCTTTTGTGCTTATATTTTACCCCTTTTAACCACTTTTTGACATCCATTATGACCATTTCTAAGCCTTCCATTGTCTATAATGATGTATTTTGTCCAAAGTATGTCTTTCTAACATTTCACGTTATTTTATTGAATTATACTAGTATGTTGAAGAGAAATAGGCCTTTTTTCACTCACTCATGAAAGTGGTTGGTCAAGCTGCTAATCGAGGATGTTTCGATGTAGGTATGTTATTGGTGCTACCACTCCTAGATTCACTAGGTGCTACTACTCCCGGCTTCACAAAGTGCCACTACTCCTGGCTTCACGAAGTGCTGCTACTCCTAGCTTCACAAAGTGATGCTACTCTTGGCTTCACGAAGTGATGTTACTCCTAGACTCAAGAACCGTTGTTACTCCTAGCATCATGAATTCCTCATATTCCTATCATATTGTAGTGCTTCTACTTCTAATGTGTCGTGGTGCCACTATCCCTGTCTTGTCATAATGTCTCTATTTTGAATACAAACATGTTGGACACACCTACCACACTTAGAGGGGGGGGG
>ML793559.1:7498-30079 GCA_009831015.1 Picea engelmannii
TAGGTACTTATTTTCTTCTTACCCATTATCAAAATTTATTAGTATTTGTAATTTCCTCGAATTAATGGAACTACACTATACTACTATACTATTTGTAATTTCTTGGAATTAATGGAACTACACTATATGATTGAACATGTTATTAAAAATTTTACTATGAAATCTCTATGCATAAAAATAAAGTTATAATAAAATAAATTAATACAAATTTATTAAGATTACTTTTTAAATTATTTTGATATTTTTCTACATTTATAAAATTAAGATTAGGATAAATCTATACTAATTTTACTTAAATTTGTGTTGTTTTGTTGACTTTAAAAAAGTTTTTAACACAATACTCATGAAAAACTTTAGGTTATATGAGAACGTTATTGCCAAGTTTAAGAAGAGTGAGAGTTAGTCAAAAGAAATTAAGTGCAATATTGGAGTCAAGCAAGGTTGTCCCTTGTCCCCTACCCTTTTTGGTATTTGCATTGACAAATTAGAAGATTGTTTGGAAGAAGCATGTTGTGTTTGCCCAACTCTCAATCTTCTTCTTTATGTTGATGATATAGTTCTTATGGCGAGGAGTCCCGAAAGCCACAAGGATTTTTCACAACTAAGAATCCTCAAGGATTTTCACTCCAATATGAATATGACTATTAATGCTTACAAAACAAAAGTGGTGATCATTAAATCCAATAAAATCACATATAATACTTGTGTATATGACAACAACAACTTGGAGAAAGATACTTTAATATCTTGGATATGATATTCACCACAAACTCAACTGGAATTATAGCATTGAGAAAAGATAAATGGAAGATGAAAACTTGAAAAAATTATTATAGAATTGAAAACAATTGTAAATCAGTGAATCTTAACAATTGTAAATCAACCTAACTTGAATATTTATTATAAATATAAAGATAGTAACCAGTTTAGAAATACAATTTCTAAAAAAACTTAAACACTAAACACCAAGGATGATTTTAAGGATGGAAATTTATATTAAAATGTAGTGGGCTAATATTATTGGTCCTTAATATGTAAAATGTAAAGTGTTTGGCGATAGTTTGGTAAAAATATTCAAATTTCTAAGGATTTTATATAGTTTCTATAAAATTTTGGCTATTTCTAAGGTAAAAAAAAATTAGCCAAATTTAACACCTAAAATCATCTATGCTAAACACTTCTAGTAATTTTGAAAACCGAAATATAAACTGGTTGGTTACAATTTTGGCAACATAACTCTATAAAAAAAAAAAATCACACAATAAATTGCACAGTGTCCATAAAAACAACCTCATACGTCTGATTTAAGAAAATTTTAATACCAAATAGCTGGAAAAAATTCCAAATTTTATCCCGGTGACTTTTAATTCAGCCTTTGAGTCGGTGATGGTTATCTTCTGTTCCATTTCGGGGCAGAGGGAAATCTTCAGCTTCCCAGGATTCTACACGTGATGGCGCACAAACTAATGCCGCAACTGTAGGTTAGTTCGATACACTGTACAGAACCTTTTAAGAAAAAGAAAAAAAAAACATGGTCGGTTACGCAGATCAAGATTCAACTGATGGTGCAGGCCCGTCTACTTACAATCCAGCAATTTTTAAGAACGCTGATGAAATCTGTTTGTAAGACAGTAATCGATATTTGTAGTAAATCAGACTTAATTCTCTTTTTAATGGGATAAAACTTCCAGATTCGCTTGCGCTACATAGAATTTTGGATTGTGAAGAATACCTTACGAATTCTGTTGTAGGAGTCCTTGTAGCCGACATCAATAAATTATCTAAACTCGTTTGTGGAGGTTGGAATGCAGAGTAAAAGTAGCGACTTAGCAATTGAGTGGGATTCGACACCGGAAATGCAGTTTTCTTCTATGCCTGTCCCTTCAGCTTCATCGCTTGGGATATATTCAGAAGAAACACCGTCTAATTCAGCTGATTCTTCTGCATTCTTTTGTAACATTTTGAATTCCAGTTCACCTTTATCACAGCAAAATAATAGCTGGAATATATCTGAATTCTGGAGGATGCAGAGATCAGCCATAGGTGGAGTACTGGAGGACTCAACACATGTTGAAGGGCAGTCGGCCACAAGTAACTCTATCGTATCAACGTGCTCCCAGGGGTTTTCTCCCGCTCCGGTTCCAGCCCTGTTGGAGACTTCACAATACAACAATGTAAGTTTCTCTTCATTTTTGAAATTATTTGCAGATCCAGAAAAAAATCCTGCAGATTTTGTTCATAATGCAGTGAAAAACACAGAAGAAGGGAAGTACATAAGACCTAACAATCTTGATGCTAGACTATATGACCTCCCCCCCTGCTCGACTACTATAGTTCCTATATCGATGGATCAATTGAGTCAAGATATTGTTAGCAGTTCAGAACACATGGTTCCCAATTCACAGGCGCCAGAAGATATTCACGCTATGATCACTGGTGATTCTAATAGCTTTCCAGCGATGAGCCCCACAGCAACTCAAACTTTGGCTGATGTGCATTGCGTAAATACAAAATGCACCATAGAATTTGATTTTGAAAGTAATTTCTACGGTGCCTTGAACTCTCAGGGACTTAATGCATTTGAGGCACCCACAGCCTTATTGTCTGAATTCAAAAGTAGAAATCCCATCACTTACCCTTCTGTGGACGAGGAGGAGAATGGAATCTGCCATGGGACCCTACTTCCACGAACTAAATCCGCCATTTCGGCTAAAGGGCAGTGTCTGGATCATAATTCCAAGGACGAACAGCGTCGGATGAATTTGGGAAGCACGAACACAGACGTTTATCCACACAAACGGAATTCCACGGTACATGATACGGTATCTTTACAGCCCCTCAATTTTAGGTTTTTTTAATTGAATTAGTTTTAGTTATGATTGCTCATGTCATAACATAATGGCAGGAGGCTGTACTTGGAGAGAACGATCAAACTCGGAGGAAGTCGGCTGTTCTCTGGTCTTCAGCCAATGGCTACAACAATCTTCAGAATTCATCTGTAGTGACATATGATACTTCAATTAGTGCTCCTAAAACTGCTACGAGGCTGGCTCTCAACACTAATCTTAGACAACGAGCCAAGCAAGGCAGCGCCAGTGATCCACAGAGCATCGCAGCTAGAGTAAGTAGCTTATCGCAATCGTTCAATTTGTTCAGCAAGGAATACCAAATTTGTTCAGGCAAACGGTAACAAATGTATTTTCAAAAAGTAATCGTTTGGAATAACAAATTTGTTCAGGCTAACGGTAACAAATTTGTTCAGGCAAACGGTAACAAATGTATTTTCAAAAAGTAATCGTTTAATTGGTTCAGGCAAACAATAACGAATGTATTATTTCTTTTTTTTAACTGTGTTATATCGTTTTAGAAGGGTGTTTTTATCTTAATTTTGCATTTATCAAGTATAAATAATAATCAGATTCTTTGAAATATAATTCTCTTATAATTTTTATTAAAAAAAAATATTTATCTTAACCCTTAACAGATTCAAAATTAAATAAATATAATTGTTTTATTATATTATTTTGAAAATATTATCTTCCTTACTCATCGTTTAACATAATTAATGATGAAAATGAAAGAACATATTCGTTAATCTGTAATACTATGTTGCAGCATCGCAGAGAGCGAATAAGTGAAAGACTCAAAATTCTGCAGGATCTTGTACCAAACGGCTCTAAGGTACGTTTTGCTCGTCAATTTATTCTTTTTAAATTTATAGTATAAGTTCAAGTTTTAGGCAAACATTAAACAGTAAAGTAAATGCACAGTTAGTTTGTAGGTAAGCAAACCTTAAGTGCCTATAATATCAATCTTACTAAGTAGTATTGAATGTTGTAAATTTTAGATAAGTATAATAACGACTTTGTTGATCAGTATTGAATGCTGTAAATTCTAGGTAAACATTAAACTGTAAAGTAATTGTTAAGCAGTATTGAACTGTAAATTTTAGGTAAATATTAAACAGTAAAGTAAATATATACAACTAGTTCTTGCTAAGTAGTATTGAATGTTGTAAATTTTAGGTAAGTACAATATCTACTTTGCTAAGCATTATTGAATGCCTTAAATTTTAGGTAAACATTAAAGAGTAAAGTAAATATATACAGTTAGTTCTTAAGCGAATATTAAGTGCCAACAATATCTATTTTGCTAAGAAGTATTGAATGTTGCCGTCCATGATATATAAATTGTTGGGTTTGGAAGCTTATGCATTACCAGCTACAACATTGAATGTTGTGGCCTGTGATGTATAACTGGTTGGATTTGAAAACAATTCAAATGCATCACCATCAACTGCAACATTCAATACTGTATAGCAAAGTGGATATTGACCACCAAGATTAAGCAACATAAACAATAGAATAACACCATCCAATCCTCCAATCCCGTATCTGAGTATGTTTCAACATTCAATACTGTATAACAAAGTGGATATTGGCCACCAACATTAAGCAACATAAACAATAGAACAACACCATCAAATCCAGTATCTAAGTATGTTTCAATATATTAAGACACTGGACTGAGTATGTTTCAATATATTAAGACATATACTGCATCTGAGTGCTAATTGTTTGCCCAAGCTTTCACCTCTTAACATACCCTTTCTTAAGCTTGATATATACACCTACGCAGGTTGATCTCGTGACTATGTTAGAAAAGGCTATCAATTACGTCAAATTCTTGCAGCTCCAAGTACAGGTAAATCCCTCCACAAATAGCCCAACAATATATACATAAAAGTTATAATTGCTGCAGTCTTTGACAAATTGCCTGAAACAAAAACAGGTTCTTACGACCGATGAGTACTGGCCTAAGCACGATATGGTGCCTACAATTATGAGAGTTGAGGATGCGCTTCAGGCGATTGCATGTGCAGAGGCAAACAGAAAGGCCTTCCCTGAGACTAATATCGACAGTACAGGCTGGAAAAACTCTCCTGAAAATGCTCTCAATTCATGTGAAACGTCCAAAAGCAAATTCTCATGTTAGGTCATTAATATGCATTTTGCAGTGTGAATATCAAATCTCAGAGTCTCAGAATAAAGAATATTACAGAACCGGTGGAGGGACGTATTGCTTTGACTTGGACTGTTCACCTTGACTTGTATCTCTGCGCGTTGGCATTGGTTTTATAAAACTACATATTATAGAAACTGGCTCGATTGCTGTAATACAGTGGGATATTGAGGCCGTTATGGGTTTCAACTGAATAATAATGATTATTAATTTCAGAGGAATCTTCCTCAATTGTCTACGCCGGAATAATATGTTCTCTGATTCAAACGTGATAGGGAGAGAAACAGAAACAGAAACATTCAGGAACAGAAACATTCAGGGCAACCCACATCTCCATCCAATAGGGAGTAAAATGGAAGGTTCTTGATGGTAGGGGGGCTGTTTTTCTGTGCGTCACGAGGTATAATCCACCTCATGCAACCCCACCTGTTCCTGCCTTGCAGATTCTGAATTGAGACCCTCAGAAAGCACACAATATTGTTTACTGTCCCGATGCACATGGCAAGAGCCCAGTCCAAAGGCAAAGGCGACTATGACGCCCAACGCCAAATGCTGCGCTGTAGTTCATGTGCTTCCAGGTCTTTCTACCCACATACCTCCACTAAAAGTGGCGAGGATAATCCTTAGCTTTATGTATTTTTTAAATTAAATATAATATCTTTTTTATTTTTATATGGTTAAGAGTACATTTATTCATCATCGTTCATTATTGGAACTAAAAACATATTTACCTTGTTCAAGTAGCTTATACTATAATTAAGTCTCAATTCAATAAATAATATTTTATAAGAAGTACTGCATACAAATTTTAGATTTAAAAATAAAAACATTTTTAAATTTAACAGAATTTACCTAATTTCATATAGTTTCTTTAGAAACTATAAACCATAAGATCTTCAAAAACCCTTTTTGGGCTTTACCTGAATTTACCTCATATCATATAGTTTCTTTAAAAATCATAAACTGGAGTAGTGAAACGAATCTATCCACTTATTAATAATGTATATTGTTTGTTGCCTGACTTATATGGTTCGAAGTATCAATTTAATTGAACTTAATTAATTAATATAGTTTCGTTTCTTAAAAATATTTTTTTTTTATTTTAGAAATTATATGGAAATTAATTAATTTTAAAAATTATATGAAAATTAATTTTTTTGTGTGCATAATGTATTTACAAAATTTAAAATATTTCATTTATTTATTAAATCAATATATTATTATAAGAAAGAAGATCATATAGTTCCTTTTCTTAAAAATAATAAAATTAAATAATATTTTTTTTCATTTTAGAAATTATATGAAAATTAAAAAAAAAATTATGTATATAATATATTTACAAATTTTAAAATATTTCTTTTGTTTATTAAATCAATATATTACTATATGATTATTGCATTGGATCTATAGTAAGAAAGAAGAACGAAGATCTCTCCTTTGTTAAGAAATTAATTTTTTTTGCCTACATAATGTATTTGAAATTAATTTGTTTTTCTTACATAATGTATTTATAAAGTTTAAAATATTTCATTTATGTTATTAAATTAATATAATATTATATGATTATTACATTGGATCTCTAGGAAGAAAGGAGATCTCTCTTTTGTTACTTTTAGTATTTGAAGTGTAGTAAAAAAAGAAATGAGAAACAATTTCCTTCACTTTAAAACTTTTTTTAATTTTTCTGAATAGATTGGGTGGATAAGTTACCATGTCATAATTTAAAAGAAAAAAAAATGATTGAAAGTGTAGTTAAAAAGGACATGAGAAACAATCTCCTTCACTTTGAAACTTTTTTTAATTTCTCCATATATTGGGTGGATAAGTTACCAATGTCATAATTTAAAAGAAAAGAATGATTGTTTAACTACTTACTAGCATATAGAAAGTATTGTTATGTGAAACTTTTTTTTAATTTCTCCATGGATAAGTTACCAATGTCATAATTCAAAAGAAAAAAAATGATTGTTTGACTACTTACTAGCATATAGAAAGCATTGTTATGCCATAGGATCAATGGACTTTTGATAGAATAGAAACCCAAGTCTCTTCAAATCAACAAGTTCCTATGAAAGGGGTTAAGTTTTAGGGCTTTGTTGTCATTAGAGTTTTCTTTTGTCTTCTCCAGTTGAGATGAGTGGTTAGATTGATAAATGAGTATTCCCTTCTCATCCTATGGGGATGGGAGGCCTAAATTTTCATTTCAATAAAACAATGAATAAAACTCTTAAACTCTACTTCATATTATTTAAAGTGGCCCTGCAACTAGTTAAGCAATGTATTTCTTTTATTTTTGTAGATTTTTGGAATCCATGGACACCTCAATTTTAACCATGATATCCATTACATTTAACCATTAAGTAGAAAAACGTATGTTTACTTGGACTTTAATATTATTGTACTTATTGTAATATTCAGTTTAATACTCTAGATACCCCCAAAGAAATGGGAAATTCTCAATGATCTTGTCCCAAGTAATTAATGGTCCTTGTACTATTAATCATCTTTGTTGGCCAATAATAGAGTACCAATCATGGATAATTTACATTCAAGGTCATTATTGGTATGTTTCAAAGCCTTTGATTCGATCATTCAAGGTATCATGCTTATCTTTAAGGATCCAAATTTCAACTCCCTTATCCTTAATAATGCAAATGAATGAATTAACCTTATCACTTTAACATTGATATTTTATGGGACTCCTTATCTCTTTCTTGTAGACAATTGAATTTATTTTTCATTCCTCTAACAATGGTGGAGAGCAATTGTGAAGTGGAGATTTCAATTTGAATCGTTAATCGAGTATGGTGTGATTGGAACCTAAGATGCTCAATTTCATCAATCTATTGTTATAATTGAAGATTGAGTTTAGAAACCTATGCTTGAGAATTATCTAATATTAACTCATTTTTATGTGCTTCATTCTTCAACTTGTTAATCTCTTCTTGTATTTTATGTCAATCATCACCCAATCTAGTAATTTCTCTATTAGAGTTTCTGGAAGAAATTATTCTCACAACATATGGATGTTTCAACAGAACCATATATTTGTAAGTATCTTTAGCTTTGAGTTGTTTAATTTCTTTATCTTAGAGAATCAAGAAGACTTAGTACTTAATTTACCGAAATAGACTCATCTATAGTTTTTATCAACTCACTCTAAAAATATTTAATATTTTTCTTTAAGCCCCTTATACTAACCTTTCGATAAGAAATTTCCTCATTGAGATTTTCAATTTGATTTTGGAAATTTTCTCTATCAATTATTGATATTAAATACCCACTATTTATTTTTACTACTTTCTCGATGAAATAATATCTTGTTTTATGGTCTCACTTTAGACATGTTTGTTAGTGTCATATTTGACCCTAGCTAAGATATGCATGTTGGTTGAGGTTGTAAGGTCAATATTGGGTGAAACAGAGGCTGAAGGAAAGCTTTCATAGCTCCTAGAGTGAAAGAGCTAGCAGAAGTTCAAGTGCCCTAGAGAATTCAATAGAAAAATCAAGCCCTAAGGGACCAAGGCTAAGTTTCAAGTGCCTAGGCACTTATCAAGAGCTTAAAAAGGGGATAATCATGTTTCAAATGGGATTAAGCCACTTTTAAAACATGGGTTATATCATGAGACCACAACCTAAGAATCAATCGCTAGATAATATGTGGGCTCAATCAACCAACAGTTACAAGCAAGCCTGATCTATGGTGGAAAACCAATGTCACATCATGAAAGTGCACGAGAGATAACATGCATATGGGGTGTGACGATGGTTTTAGGAACCACATGTTGAGGAGTGAATGGTGTCGCCCGACAAGAATACGGAAGGTAAAATCACTCCCCTTGGGTCGCGACAGTGGTATTCTGGTTTTTCCAAGCCACCTATTCACCCACTTAGCACACACCCAACCACCCACTCAGCACACACCCAACCACCCACTCAGCACCGCATGGAGCTCACATAGCAGTGCACCCGAGACACTCAGAAGAATTAGGGATATCTTGGCATGCCAACAAGGCACTAGTCAGAATCATTCTGAGTTTTCCATGTGTATCAACAAGGCCCACTATGAATTACGACCACCATACCAAGTTCAATTATACATGGATTGAATATGGAGCCACATCAATGTTGACATGGACCAATATGGATTTTCCATGTGTCCATGGGACCATGATGATGTCATCATGATGTCACCAAAAATTTTACGCCTTTGTTCAAACATTCAAAAGAATCAAACCATTGGGAAGGGGATGTGTGTTCATACAAAGGCACGAGGAAGAATATTTCAAGCAAGTGATGGATACATTGATGACCTGCCAATTCAATTAGAAATGATATGATGCATAACAAGACATTTGGCATCACGTCTACATTATTTCAAAAATCATCATGTTGTTACTTGCAGCTAACAGAGGACAATAATCATTGTCCATACACGCACACCCACACAAGCCCCAGATCTTATCATATCAGGTCATGTGTGACGAATTATTTCACCCCATCAGTTATCTTTGTAAGCACATATCGAGCTCTTATAAGAGAAATCCAAAATATCGGAAGAAACCAATTTGTGATTAATTCATTTTATAAAAGTGAGTTACTCAAATTCCAGGTGTCACAAATGATGACCCACCTGCACAATCCCTCACCGTAGGAGAAGATAATCAACCATCTTGGCTACAAACGTCAGGAGAGTGTGTTCCAAATTTCAAGAGGGAGGGAATGTCCTTATATGGTATCATTAGTGCAAACTTGAGAGCAAAGGGATGCCCTCTAATCTATCCTAAGCTACAGTTTCCAATCTAATCGGTCGACTGGAGAAGCTTGAGGTAGAATATTTTACAGATTGGTTAATTATGTTGTGTTTTGTTGGGTGATGTCAGTCGAGAGGAAACAATCAGTTTTCCCTCTCTCCTATCAAGCTCAAAGACATTCAATGCTCAAATAATATATTGAGACATCCAAATCTAGACAGAGGCTCAATTGGACAAAGAGAACACACCCAACAACAGTATCAATAGGTTAATTCTGGTGGTAAAAAGTTATTTTTACTCGGTAAAAATCAGTTACAAATCAGTTATAAAACCAGAAGTAGTATCAAGAATATGACAAGCAGTATCCATTTTCAAGAAGCAGTATTGGACTAGATGAATTGTTTTCTCACAAATGAAGAGCCTATAAAGAAATATAAAGAGCTCATTTATCGAGTCAACACTTTGGGGAATTTAACAGTTTCTTACAACCAGATCTATTTGATCACCATCCTTAGGAACAGAAAGCTAATTAAGTTTGCATGCTTCATGAGATTCATCCTCTGTGTTATGTTACAGTATGTCTCTCCTCTTTTTATGCATGTGCTCTTGTAAAATCCACCCCTCTCATTTATAAGATCTCCATTAATAAAAGCTCAAGCAGCAAGTTATATGACATGTTCAGTGTTACTGTGTGTTGTATGCTTATGATACTGAAGTGATTTACTCTTAACAAATGACCACTTCTTGCCATGTCTTCATATGTTTAATGATGTGAAGAGGGTACCTCCATGGATTTAAATATTTGAAGATGTAACTATTTGATGCATGCTTTAACGATATGTTATAAGTGTTAGGACTGTTGAATTCTTAATTTATCAACATGTTATTCTATATCCATAATATATAAGATTCATTCTCTATAGTGTCTTATATCCTTATCTTGTATTTATTCTAATTCACCATTTCCCCCACTCTTAAAATCAAATTTTATGAAACACTCGTGGACAATTGCCTTATGGAGTTGAAGTTTTTTTAAATATCTGGACTGAGACTGTCTGAGGATCGAGATTTTTATAAGAGAGAGAGAAAAACTAACCCAATTTTTGCATAATTTTACTTATTGCAAGCATGGATTTAAGGTTCATATTGAGTCTTATCCCCCAAGTTTCCTCGACATCGTTCCATTGATAGCCTAGAACACCTCAAGGGATAACATCTAAAATGGCATCATTTTCGGGGAACATAATTTGAAGATATATTTCCCTGGGATACGACATTGCAAGCTCTAATTCTTGGTGGTGAAACAAGCTTCATACATCTGGATTTTATTCTTTTTCACCTGGTGACTCCATAAAAGGTAAATCTAGCATCTAACAATAGATACACCAGAAACAACCCGAATCCTGAGTTGACTCTAGCATACTCAGACTCAAAGAATCTTGTGACCTGGAGAAACATCAGAGAATGCCAAATCTCTTTAGCTTCAGGTAACTCTAATCAAGAAATGTCTCCTTCTATTTTTCATAGAGGTAGTGAATATTTAGAGCTATTTTATATACATGTTGATTCATATTCTTCTTCAAAACTGCCTCCTAGACCCTTAATAGATCTATAGAATTCGCCCATAGAATTCTATCAAGAAGCAATTTCTTTCCTTAAACCCTTCTTGAAAAAACATGTTAACACTCTATCCTTCCAAGATAATAACCACATCATGTAAAACCTTATGTCCAACTTAGGAGGAGGAAGAGCGGGGGGAAACTAGCCTCCCCCACCACCTTTAAATCCTTGGGTCATTGCTAGATTTTGACCATTAAATATGCATGTACATGTTCATGATCTCCCTGAAAATTATTTGAATCTCTTTCCCAAATACGATGGAGAACCAACTCATTCTACTAAAGAACACCTAGCAGCCTTCCAAGAATTCACTGACAATCTATTCATGAATCACGATGATGTCTTCATGAGTTTGTTTATTCAAACTTTAGAGGGAGATGTCCAGAAGTGGTTCAAATATCTTCCTATGGCCTCAATTGATAGTTGGCAGGCTCTTGAGTCTGCATTTATGAAACAATGGGGGGGGGGGGGAAGAGAGACAATCTCTATTACCTGATTGAATTTGGCTTGCTCAAGAAGAGAGGTAATGAGTCTATTGTTGACTTTAACAGAAGATTAGCAAGTTATACAACAAGATACCTAGAGATATATATCCTTCACGATAAGCAGCTAAATTCACATATGTTGGGTATTTTGATGTTGACTTCGCCCTGGTATTAAGGGAAAGAAGAGCCCAAACTATGCCAATAATGTAGGATGGTGCAATAGACATCGAAGGAAATATGATTGCATCAAGAAAAATGAAACAAAATCTAGATCAATTAGAAATAAAAAAAGGCTATAGAGGATTGTGGTTCATTTGATCTAGCCAAAGATTCTCATGAAGCTAGGATGGATAAAATGTCCAAACTAATCAGAAATTTGACAAATAAAATGTCAAGATTCGCAATGGAGAATGGTAATGTAAACAAAGCTCCACAGGGAGGGGTGAGGAACCCTAATCAGTTCATAAGACCTTTCAATCCTCAACTTATGAGGAGATAAAGAAGAAATAAAGAACAACCCATCCAACCCCCTGTGAGACCCAAAAATGAAAATAAATTGGTGGAGGAAGCAATGGATGAGGAATATGTCAAGCATCCAAAGGAAATACACATGTTACAAGGGGAAAATAATTCCATTCATATAACAAAAGATGATTATGAACATTCCTTAAACGAGAGGAAATAGATCCCTAAAAGTGAATCAAATAAGTTTTGTCCTTTGTTCAGTATAGGATGTTTGTTGATGCACTCCAGGATGAGATGCATAAGAAGTATGACCTCAGACCTAGAAAAAAGGAAGCCAACCATGATAACCAACCCCATCCTAAGAATCCTAGCCCAAGTATTTTCAAGGAGAAAGTCAAAGAACTAACAAATATTCCTAAAGATATTGATGTTAGGGAACCTTCAAATATAGAAAAGGAAGTTAAGGAACTTGAGGAATCAGTTCCACCTTTTAACATTGAAAAAGAATTGTCCAAAATCAATATTCTTGTCCAACTAGTGGAATTGGCTAAAAAATCTTCATATCACAAACATATTGAGAAATTCATACAAGGAAAAGGATCGGCAAGCCCTCCTAATACTGTAAATCTGTAAGATGAATCCCCCACTATATTTTTCATCCCTCACATAGATGACAAATAAGAACTAATTTCACCTTTCTATGTGACATTGAATATCCATGACAAAATGCTCCAGAATTGTATGCTTGACTCTAGAGAATCACATAATCTTATGCCTAAAGTAGTCATGTAAAATCTGGGGTTGGAAATAACTAGATCGTATCATGACCTCTATTCTTTTGATTCCAGAAAAGTGAAATGTGATGGGTTGATCAAAGACATGGTACTTACTTTGGCTCAATTACCTGTCAAAAGAATTATGATGGATGTAGTGGTGGTTGATGTACCTACAAACTAGGGCATGCTACTATCAAGAACATAGGAATGAAAGTTGGGAGGTACAATGCAGATGGACATGACTTATGCCACTGTACCAATTTTTGGAGGAGAGAATAAGAGATTGTACAGAGAAATAAATTTTTCTTGTGTGGTTAGTGACCAGAACAATCTTGTAAATCATCCTATATATGTCGTTGATGGATACCATGGTTGTTTCATCCTCACAGTCAATGAATAATATAAGGAATCCCTCATACTCACAGACCCTTTGGCAGGCCCTACTGAAAAAATAGGTTGTATATAGAAAATGTACTTTGATGGGGCATATTCAAAAGAAGGAGTGGGAGTTGTTGTATTACTTATTTCTCCTAAAAAACAAAAATTAACTTTTCCTACAAACTAGAGTTTGAGGCCACCAACAATGTAGTTGAGTATGAAGCCTTGATTCTAGGCTTGGAGGCAGTAAGAAAAATGAAAATTACTGAGCTAGTGGCATTTGGAGACTCAAAGATAGTAGTGTAGCAATCAAAGGTCACTATCATACAAGGCATCCTAGGATGAGGGTGTACAGAAATCAGGTATGAGATTTGATTGATAATTTCTATGAAGCTTTTAATATTATTAGTGTTTCAAGAGAGTTTAATCAATAGGTTGATTCTTTAGTAGTGGAAGCTAGTACTTTTAAAACACTTGTTGTTCCCAAAATGAAATATGAAGTAGAGATGAGGTATAGGCCATACATCCCTAAAATATAAAATAATAGCAAGTGTTTGAAGATGACTAGAAAATCAAGAAGTTTATGGAGGCGATAGATGAATTTGAAAATACTCATATTGATTAAGATGATGAAGAGGATTCTAAACAAATGAATGAGGAGGAAATTGAAATCACTCATGAATTCAATGACTATATGCTTGAGAATAAGGTCCTTCAACTCAAGAATAACTTCATTCCCAAAGGGTTGGTACCTTTGGAGCATATGTTTGATATAAATGGTGTACATGTGAATCCCATAGTTCTGCCCAAAGATGACAACACTTAAGAATGCAACATTGGGACAGAAAAAGAGCCCAGGTACATAAATTTGTCCAAGGAAATCCCTAGTGAACATAAGGCGAAATATATACAGTTGTTCAAAGATTACATAGATGTGTTTTCCTGGAAATATGAATACTTAAATACTTATGATACCAACATCATACAACATAGAATACCACTCAAGCCTAGTACTAATATTCCTTTTAGGAAGAAACTAAAGCAAGTTAATATTCTCTTGTTTCCTATCATTGAGAAATAGGTGAGGAAATTTCTATATTTTCATATCATCATTCCCCTCAGATATTCTGAATGGGTGGAAAATATGGTTTGAATCAGGAAGAAGAGTGGAGAGATAAGGCCCTGTGTAGACTTCAAGAACCTAAACAAATGCTCTCTGAAGGATAATTACCCTTTTCCTAAGATGGATCACATACTATAGAAAGTAGTATGATCAAATAGAATTTTTTGTATGGATGGTTTCTCAGGATATAACCATGTGGAAATGCATCCTAAAGATACGGAAAAGACACCCTTCACAACCCCATGGGGAACTTTCATGTATGATCAAATGTCTTTTGGGTTTATTAATGAAGGAACCACATTCCAACGAGCCATGGACATAGATTTTGTGGGTGAGAAAGACATATTCATTGTTATATACCTTGATGACATGATTGTTTTCTCAAAGACAGATGAATATCTCATCAGGCATCTGAGGCAGACTTTTATGAAATGCAGAAAATTTGACATGTCCTTAAATACGAAGAAGTCTTATTTTTCTATGACTAAAGGAAAGCTACTTCGACATATAGTATCCAAAGAAAGAGTGAAGATAGATACAGAAAGGGTAGATGCCATCAAGAAAATTTCCCATCCAAGAAATAAGAAAGAAATACAATCATTCCTGAGAAGAATAATTTTTTTGAGGAGGTTTTCCCCAAATTTTGTTGAAATATTAAATCATATCACTAACATGTTGAGGAAATGCCATGAATTAAAATCGACCCCTGAAGCTAAAGAGTCGTTTCAATGAATCAAAGAGGCATTGGGAGAGTCTCCAGTGTTAGTCATCCCAAACTATGATACATATTTCCTTGTCTTCTCTTTCTGCTTCAGAACATACCATAGTTTTTGTATTGTTACAAAAAAAAGAGGAAAACCAAGAATGGTCTATAGCCTTTTTTAGTAGAGATTTAATATATATTGAATTTGGAGAAACGAGCATATTCCCTAGTCAAGGCACTAAAGGATTTTAGAGATTGTATATTGCACTCAAAGATATTTTCTTATGTACCCACTAGTGCAATAAGGATATCCTTACGCAGATTGACCGAGAAGAGAGAAGGGGTAAACGGATTTCCAAACTACATGAATATGATTTGGAGATCAAACCCACTAAAATAATAAAGGGGTAAGGACTTGCCAAACTATTGGCTAAATCTAACTACAGAGCTCTTGATATAAATTCTCTATTAGTGGACATCATAGCAATAGAACCAGAAGAACATGACACAAAAGGACTATCTTTGAAGGTAAGCCTTAAATTTTCTCAAGATGATCGGTACAAAGATGTAATTGTTTACCTACAAAAATTAAGCTACCAGTCATCATGGGGAAAAGCTAAGGCAAGATCTATTAGACTCAAAGTTGTAAAGTTTTTTCATTTTGGGAAAAAAAATATTTTGGAAGGATACAGGAGGGATATTGTTGAATTTCCTTATTGAAGAAGAAATTGACACTATAAACGAGTTTCACAAGGGAGTGTGTGGGGGTCACCATGCTTGGAGAGCCACTGCATACTAGATCCTCAAGGATGGATATTACTGGCCATCACCTTTTTCTGATGTGAATTGCATGGTTAGAGTGTGCACAGAGTGTCAAATGTTTGCAAGAAAGAAAAATTTGCAGCCCCTCCCACTCAGGCTTGTTAAATAAAAGGCATATTGTAAACAATGGGGTTTGGATTTCATTGGTGAAATTAATCCAAATTATAGTGGGAAACACAAATGGATTCTTATGGCCATATATTATTTCACCAAGTGGGTAGAAGCCATCCCCACAAGAGCAGTGACTGACACTGTCATCATCAAGTTCATTGAGGAAAACACATTAGCCAGGTTTGGGTGCCCAAGAAATATCATAACTGACAGTGCACAAGCTTTCAAATCTACTAAATTGATGCAATTTTTCCAAAATTACAACATAGAGCTCGAGCACTCTACTTCTTATTATCCCCAAGGCAATGGCTTGGTAGAGTCCTCAAATAAAAATATCATCAAGATCATGAAGAAGATGTTGTCCTAAAACAATAAATCATGTCATTCTCACCTAAAATATGTAGTTTGGGCAAATAGAGTAAGCATAAAGAGATCTATCATGACTTCTCATTTTTAGTTGGTGTATGGAATAGAGGCCATTTTTCTTATCCAACTTAGTCTCCCTCTAATGAAGCTTATACAAAAGGAGAAGGAATAACATGATGACATGCAAAGGAGAATTATCCAATTGATTGAAATCCAACAGGTAAGAGAGAAGGTCCAGATAAATTCCAAAGCTCACCAAGAAAGAATGAAATAATTTTTTGACGAAAGGACCAAGGAAATACATTTAATGGTAGGTGACCTAGTCCTAAAGTGGGATGTTGGAAGAGAAGTGAAATGGAAACATGGAAAATTTGACAACCTCTGGCATGGACCCTTCCAAGTTATAGCAACTCAAGAGAATAATACATATGAATTGGCTCAACTAGATGGAGAGTTATTTGGAGATCCTATAAATGGGAGGTTCCTCAAGAAATTCTTGTAGTACTGAATGCTGCAAATATTTTCACCCTATACATAAATAAATGTTTTTCCATTCTTGTCCATGTGTTTTTAATTTTACTTCATTCACCATTTATTACACAAGAAAATAAATAGGGTTCTATTAGCACTAGAAGTCACCCTCGGATTGCATAGAAGGTAAGCCCAGTACCCATAAGTTTATACAGTAAATGTTGATTTTTAAGAGGCCAAATGGAGAAGACTCAACAAAAATAACATTCTAACTCAGAAATCTGGACTGGTATGCACAAGCGATTGAGGTCTTGGATCAAATTCAGTTAGTAAGTTGGAGTAAAGGTGAGTAGGAGGAAGACTTTGGTGAGAAAAGTGTACATGTTTTACGTGAACATCAGGCCTTCCAGCAGCCTAAGGAAGAAAAACTTAAACACAAGATCCTCTTGGATTCAAATTTCAAGGAAACTGAAAGAAATCATAACAGCATTATAATCAAACATTCATCATAATACAGTCACAACAATCAATGTGAATCAGTCAATCATGAAATCTCTCAGTATCAGAGGAAAATAAGATGGAGTAAGAAAGATGACTTAGATTAATCAAGAAGTCTCAAATCAAGACATAACTAAAGAACTAATGTTCTTCATCAAAATATTACAATAGCAGGGAGCCTAGCTCAACCATTAGACCTTAACAAAATATCAAAATTTCCTATGTATACTAAAAATGTTGCAACCACCAGGAATGTGATCGGACCCCTGCATTCAAATTTTCCATTTGAAACCTACTCTGTCAGCCTGTGCAGGCCTTATTATGTCAGACACGAGCCCGTCTTAGTTATGTTCTTTGCAGGAAAATCTATCCCTCGGTAAACTTCGGATTGACAATCTCCCCCCATGGACATTCTCAGTATGCTTTCCATTTATGGGGTCAGACGAGGTCTCAAATGCCGCCCCATTTCCATTAACTACCTTCATCAGGATCAGGACAAGGCCTGACACCCATGAATATTCCAGGCGGTGCCCATGACTTCTTCAAGTCAATCCCAGTGCCTCGAGGCCATGCATATCTTCTTATGTTACTAATACAGGCGCTTTCAGCCTTTGGCACCACTCCTCTCCATCGCCCCATCCTACATGCGACCTCGGGCCATAACTTGGCACTCATATCCAAAGGTTCTTTGGGATTTCGTCTTTCAAGAGTCTTCACTCCACTTGATTCTAAATATCTCGATGCCCGAATTTGCAAAATGGTCTTATTCAGATTTACAGTCGGACTTGCTTTGAATTTGATGGCCACGATTGCTTCCTCGAAAACCCTAGTTGCCAATCACTCAATAAGCGCTTACCCTTCTTTATGGCCCCGCTTTCCATATGACCTCAAGTCGTAACCCAATGCTTATCTTCAAAGTGCTTCAAGGTTTCTCTTTTCGAGACTTTGAAAGATAGCTCCCTTCAAAACTTTTGATTCGCGAAACTATGAATCCATTGATCTAACGCCATGTGTTCCTCTAAATTGAACGGTCCAAATTAATTTCGGCACTTTGGGACCTCAGGCCTTCGGCATTTCAGGGCTTTCGAAGATGCTACTACCAAGATTGATTACTCCTATCAATTTGATATCAACGGTCCATAACTACTTCGGGAATTCGGGCCTCGGCTCTTCAGTTTTTTCACGCACTTCTTGCTTCAAAACTATCGAAGCTCACTTCCCTGAACACTTGGATCAGATGCCACATGTCCCCCTCAATATCAACGGTTCATGCTCGCTTCGGGCCTTGGGACTTCGGACATTTTTCCCTAGCTCTATAATTTGTGCGATTTTGACATTTCGAAAGCCCGTGAGCCACTAATCTGAACTAATCCTGGAATCTCCCCCACTGAAATATTAAAAATACATGTTTCTTTTAAGCCTGAAATGGTCTTCTTTGAATGTTGCACTTTGTTTCCATGGTTGCGGCCTGCGTGAACAAGGATTTGGACGACTGGTTGTGGGCTGGGAAAATAGTGAGACCAGTGACTGGAAAAAGGAGATGAGTGTTCATCCTTGGAGAAAAACAGAGGGGCTAGGGGCCCTGATTTCTTTCGGGTAAGACATTAAGGGAAACTAAGGCAACAAACGAACAAGGGAAAATAGAAAATGATTTTATCGATCGAAGGGGGGAAAACTTCAAGACTCAGCCTGCGAAAAGGAGAGAGACAGGGAAAATATATAGTCTTAGGTATCCTCAACAAACCCATATGACTCTTGACAACCCTATGAGATAACAGGTTCTAACATTGTAATCCATCAAGCAACTTTGTGTCACCCATCAGATCATTTTTCATGTGCATGAGGGGCCTCTTATTTTAATGAAGACTCCATAAACCCAACAAAAGAAGGGCTTTGGTCTACAGTTCGTAGCAGACCATAAAGGTATGTTTTCCTCGTTGGAGATAATGTTAGTATCATATTTGACCCTAGCTTAGATATGAATGATGATCGAGGTTGTAAGGTCATTATTGGAAGAAATATAGGATGAAGGTGAGCTTGAAGATCTCCTGGAGAGAAAGGGATAGCAGAATTTCAAGCGCCCTAGAGAAAGCAACAGAATAATTAATCCCTAAGGGCCCAAGGATAAGTTTCAAGCGCTTGGGTTCTTATCAGGAGCTTAAAAAGGGGATGATTGTGCTTCAAATACACTTAATCCCTTTTTCAAACATGGTTTATATCATGATACCACAGCCTAAGAATCAAGCGCTAGTGAAGATGTGGTCTCGATAATCCAACGGTTATAAGTGATCTTGATCTACGTTAGACGATCAATGTTGCATCGTGAAATTGCACGGGAGATAACATGCATATGGGGTGAGACGGTGGTTTTAGGAACCATGTGTTGAGGAGTGAATGGTGTCACTCGACAATAATATGGAAGGTAAAACCACTCCCCTTGGGTCACGAGAGTGGTATTCTGGTTTTTCCAAGCCACATATCTGCCCACTCATCACACACTTGACCACCCACTTAGCGCCACATGGAGCCAATGTAGAAGTTCACCTAGGACACTCAAGAGAATAAGGGATGGATTGCCATGCCAATAGGGAACTTTTCAGTTTCATTTCGAAGCTACCACGTGTATCAAGAGGTCCCAATATGAATTTTGGCCACCATACCAAGTTCATCTATACATGGACTGAATACAAAGCCACATCAGCACTGACATGGACCAATATGGAGTTTCCATGTATTCATAGGACCGTGATGATGTAAACATGAAGTCACCAAAATTGTGTGCCTCTGTTCAAAATTTTAAAAGAATCAAACCGTTGGGAAGGGGACACGTATTCATACAAAGGAATGAGGAAGAATATTTCAAGCGGGCAATGGATACATTGACGACCTATCAAATCAGTTGGAAATGATATGATGCATAACAATACATTTGGCATCACGTCCATATCCTTTCACCAATCATCATTCCATTACCTACAACTGACACTATGAAGTAATAATTGTGTATACATGCACACCCACGCAAACCCTGGATCTTATCATATCAAGTCAGGTGTGACAAATCATTTCACCCCATCAACTCTCTCCATGAGCATGTGTCGAACTCTTATAAGAGAAAGCCAAAAGATCAGAAGAAACCAATATGTGAGTATTTTTTTTCTAAAAGTGAGTTACTCAGATGTCAGGTGTCACAGATGATGACCCACCTACACAATCCCTCCCCACGGGAGAAGATAATCATCCATCTTGGCTACAGACATTGGGAGAGTGTATTCCATATTTTTTGAGGGAGGGAATTTCCTTCTCTGGTATCATTAGTGAAAAATTGAGAGCAGTTGGACACCCTCTAATATATCCTAAGGTACAATTTCCAATTTGATCGGTCCACTAGAGAATCTTGAGGTATAGGATTTTATGGATTGGTCAATTATGCCATGTTTTTTTGGGTGATGTTAGTCGAGAAGAAACAATCATCTTTCTCTCTCACCTATCAAGATTAAATACGTTCAGCGCAGTAATGAGAATCAATTAATCCATCGAGAAAAATCCAAACAGAATATCAATTGGACAAAGAGAACACACCCAACAGCAGTATCAACAGGTTAACTCCTGTGGTAAAAATTTATTTGTACCCAGTAAAAATCAATTACAAATCAGTTGGAAAACCAAAAGTGGTATCAAGAATCTGACAAGCAGTATCCATTTTCAAGAAGCAGTATTGGACTAGATGAAGAGTTTTCTCATAAATTAAGAGCCTATAAAGCAATATAAGGAGGTCATTTCTCGGGTCGGAACTTTGGGGAATTTAAGAGTTTCTTACAAACAGAGTTTTTTTATCACCATCCTCAAGCACAAATAGATAATTAAGACTACAGGCTTCATGAGATCCATCCCTTGTATTATGTTTCAATTTGTCTCTTCTCTTTTTATGCATGTTCTCTTGTAAAATCCACCCCTCTCATGTTTGGCTTGTTTTATCAAATCTTCATTAATAAAAGCTCAAGAAGCAAGTTATATCACATGTTCAGTGTTATTGTATGTTGTATGCTTATGATACTGAAGTGATTTCCTCTTAACAAATGATCACTTGTTGTCATTTCTTCATATGTTTAATGATGTGTAGAGGGTACCTCCATGGATTTAAATATTTGAAGATGTAATTGTTTGATGCATTCTTTAACAATCTGTTATATGTGTTAGGACTTATAAATTCTTAATTTCTAAGCACGTTATTCTATGTCCATAAGATATAAGATTCATTCTCTACAATGTTGTATATTATTATCTTGTATTTCTTCTAATTCACCATTTCCCCCACTCTTAAAATCAAATTGTTTGAAACACTCCTAGACAAATACCTTATGGATTTGAAGGTTTTTTAAATATCTAGACTGAGACTATTTGAGGATCGAGAGTTTTATAATAGAGAGAGAGAAAGAGAGAGAAACTTACCCATTGTTTTGTATAACTTTACTTACTGCAAGCATGGATTTAAGTCTCATCCTGATTCTTATCCCTTGGGGTGCCTCGGCATCATTCCATTGACAGCCTGGAACATCTTGAGGGATAATAATATCAAAATTTACATCTTTAATCTCAAAATATTCAATCTCCATGTCAGACTAACTTTTCAACACTTTTAATTAAAAAGTAGAAATTGTAGCATGATGGTTAGAGTGAGGCACCATCCTACCACAAAGAGAAAGGAAAGAGTAGAGTCAACACACAATTTTAGTGAAAAAATGAGAAACCGTAGGAGGGGAAGAGAGGTAAAAAAGAGGAGAGAATGTCACTGGATTAATTAGGGTTTTAGGGTATATTATGTGATCTAGGGCTATATATTAATTGGGGTAATTTAATCTAGGTTTAATAACAAGGAGGAAATAACAACATTATCATTAACAAAGGACAACAAATTATGTAGGTTTAATTGATTGATTCTCTTTTGTGAGCTAATTAACCTATTTGTATAAGATGAAAAAGAGTA
>ML793559.1:35114-51504 GCA_009831015.1 Picea engelmannii
ATCCAAATGTGTGATCAAGGTCACAACCTCACATTTCATTCTAAAGGGTGTGAGATAAGGAAAACAACTTCATGAAGATTAGTGGAAAATGCAAACAGAACCTCAAGCGATGTATACATACTCGATGAAGTCAAAGGAGAAAATTTTTGTATGGGAGTCATATCCCTCTCATCTCATCAGTGAAGGGAAGCACAAGCTCAGGGGGAGTATCCCTTTTCCATTGATGTCAAAGGGGGAGAAGTTGCAGACAGAGGAAGATTTGCAGACAGGGGGAGTATCAGAATTGACTAAGGGTTGCGATCAATGACAAAGGGGGGGATTTTTGGAAATATTGTTTTCATTGATGTGAAATATAGGGGGAGACTACATATGTCCAAGATAAATATTGAAATATGGATATTGTTGGAAATGTTGTTTTTGGATTTTTGATGCTCAATATGGATACCCTATATTTGAAGACATTTTTACCCTATATACCTATCTCAAATGGGATAATAGGTTATATGGTTGTAAATATTATTCTAATACATTTCCAATAGTATATGGAATTCCCTATAACTTCCTAGGAATGAGGAGATATGAATTTTTTTCGTCCAACAACCCATCCAAAAAATTCAGGTCAGCTCAGCTAGTCTTTATAGATCGGCCCTGAAAGTGGGGACAAAAATACTATAAATATAGGATATGTGTGCACATTTGAAAAACATCTAAGCAAGAGATCAAGTCTGGGGTGCGCTAAAGGAGTTGGGTTGTCTTTTTGGTGTCTAAAGGTGTGCAAGAGAAGTCTTATTATGATTTTATTGTTCTTAAGGTGCACTATGAAGGACTGAAAGTATGTGAAGCTGCAATCATAGATGATTTTAGGGGCTAAATTTCATAAATGGGCTAATTTTCCATGGTTTTTCCTAAAAAAAGATTCTCTATTTCCCATTTTTTCTAAAAATTATTTGCCCAAATTCCATAAAATAAAATTATTTTACCTTAAAAATTGCCAAAATTTTATAGAAACTATATAAAATCCTTATAAATTTGAAAATTTTTACAAAAGTATCGCCAAACATTTACATTTTGCATATTAGCCCAGGTTTCTACATGTTAATATAAATTTTCATCCTTAAAATTATCCATGGCTACAATGTGCATTGTTTTGAGGTTGTGATGTTGCAATGTGCATTGTTTTGAGCTTGTGATGTTGCAGTCTGGGATAATATTCTGAGAATGATGCTATGAGGCTCTCTAGGGAACGAAGGCTACATGTGAGTAGGGTTTGAAGGATTGTCTATGGAATGAAGCATGCAAGTGAAGTCAGAAGTACTATGTGTATGAGTATCTTATATTAGTTTCTATACAGTGCTTATTGAGTTGGTGCTTAGGTGAGGGGATTGGTAGTTTGGTGCCTGCAAATATTTTAATCGTAGGTTGGTGCCTACAGGTGTTGCTTAGTTAGTTCTCAGTTGAGGAGATTGGTTGGTGTCTCCAATAGGTTGGTTCCTACATCTTGTTGATTTGGTTCTCAGTTATGGAGATAGGTGTCTCCAATAGATTGGTGCATACATCTTGTTGATTTGGTGCTCAGTTAAGGATATTGGTGTCTCCAGTAGGTTGGTGACTACAATCATTTTAACAGTAGGTTGGTGACTACAATCATTTTAACAGTAGGTTGGTTCCTACATGAATTTATAAAGATAAGTTTTATGGTTTTCTCTCGGTTGTGTTTCCATGTTAAACTCGATGCATTGTGATTTGAGTTTATATGTGATTATTGTTTCTCAGCTAATGAATTATTGATGAATGGTTAAATAAAGGAAAAATTATCTTATATTGATTCACCCCCCCCTCTCATTATAAGCATAAGTTCAACAAACATATTGATGCAGGAGAATCGTTGTCAATAGCATGGACCAAGACTTATCAATGTCAAGGAATCTATACGGGATCTCAGTGCTGGAAGTCACAGTAGATATTTTGAAGTCTGCCTTAACTCAATGTCAGAATTAATATTTGGGGCACGCTTGAAATCAGGCCGGGAAAATTTGGAGGCACGCTTGGACGATTACGAGAGAATTGGGAGACTCCACTACGGATCTGGAATGTGACTAGTCTATATAGTCATTAGGTTAAGTTATAGAGTAGACAAGTAGCCAGGAAAAACCCTAAGAGCCCTATGTGATAAATAGAGGTTTTTGTACGCCCGAATGAGGCTAGTCAGTAGTTAGGAAGAGATTTCAGTAGTTTTTTGTTCATTTACAGTTGTAACCATTTTCACTTATGAATATAACAGAGGAAAATTGATCCAATGCATGGTGTGAATATTGTTGCAATTATCTATATTGTGTTTTCATGAATGAATGAATCTCATTCTGAGTGGATGGGACTGTGAATGTTAGGATAAGTTTCAATTGTTTATCTTCTGTCAAAGTAGTGAAAGCGTGCACATAGAATGCAAGGAGTGCGTTAACGAGATCTGTTTCGATTTAGAAGCTCAGAAGAGATAACAAGAAACTTTCCCTTTTCAAGGAGTGCAAAGAGACTAGTGCAAGCCGTGCACAATCACTGGCAAGAACCCAAAACCTTGCATAAATATATGGTGCAAGGAGTACATGGATCCGAGATTTGACTAAGTGTCGAAGGGACTTTGCAAGAAGTCAAAGAACCAGAAAGGGAGAATGCTAGGAGGGCGAGAGGAATTTCTCTTCGAGAAATCCTTAGAATCCGAGTTATCGAAATCCATGAAATGAAAGGAGTGTGCAGGGAAATAGAAGTATTCATGAGACCAAGCTCAGAAGGAATAACACTTTTCATAAGTGTTGACGAGATCCAGGAAATGGACTTGCAGGAAGGACAAAGGTCGAAGCCTTTGAATCCTTCAAAAATCTTCTAAGTCTGAAGAAAGCGTAAGCTAAGGGGGAAAGATCTAGATCATTCGATCAGCGTCCAGAAAATGAGGAGCAAGTGCAGAGGAGGAAGGATCTCAACTATTCATTCCAAGCACAAGAGAATCATAGCCATCCAATCAAGGTAAAGTTCACTAGAATTAAAGATTTGAAGGCACACAGGAGGAACAAAGTCACAAAATTTCAAAATCATCAGGACCGTCCATCATCAAGGATGACACGTGGTGAGATATCAGTGTTTCGCTGACTCATGACTCGAAGGATTCAAAGGTTGAGTCGTGAGAACTCACAAAATACGAAATAGTGACTTGATATGAGTTGTTGGATCCACGAGAGATCTGGACCGTTGATTGTCCAGGGTGAAATATCGGCATTTCGGGGATCGGAGGACCGGGAGTGATAAGTATTTCGCCTTCACGAAACGCAAAGTCCTAAAATCATCATGACTGTCAGATCGAAGGAAGATCTGGATAGTGGATCCGGAGCCATCTCAATTTTGGCTATCGGGAGAACGGAGGCAAGGAGACTCCAAAGTTGTGAAACGTGAAACACCAATTTGATCGGGGGAATAGAGGTAGTAGCGGTCCTAGAGTCGCAAAACGTGAAGTTGCAACGTTCCTTTTACTCAAGCATGTGGTCAACGCCAGTGGTCACAAGAGAGAAAGGGCTTACCAAAGAAGAGCTAGCGCTCATTTAACGTTGAGGTTCAAACAACACTCAGTAGAGAAGCCACGGGTCTCGTATGACCTGCGCATTTGGGGAAAGGACCTATGTAAGTGGGTTTGGGGTCTAGTAGAGACCCAGAGAGTCAATCAGACTCATTTTCTTGATCAATCCTAGACCAAGAGGTCGCACAACCCTTAGGAGAGAAGGGGGGTCTGCATCAAGTGGTATCAGAATAGATTTTCGTCTGTATATTTCAGGTGAAGGAGGAAAAGGACTTGAATTTGTACTCTGTGTGTGATAGACAGTCAACACAATTCCACCAAGGAGACGAGTGGAACCACCATTGGCCAATCGAGCTATAGAAAGGGAGATGCAAGAACTTCGTGCAAGATTAGAGGCGATGGAGGCAGCGCAGAGATGAGCACCTAATGTTGGAGATGTCAGCGATGCAAAGAGAAAAGAAGCAGTGGGTGAGAATGTCATCGGAGAAGCTGCTGGAGAGGATGTTGTTGAAGAAAACTTGCTGAGAGCAGTTGCCAGATTGGGAGGCAGATCCAAGATGGAGGTCCCAATGTATGAAGGCAATTTAGATGTCGAAGAGCTATTGGATTGGATAAAATCCATGGACAAATATTTTGACTATGAAGACGTCGATGAGGAAAGAAGGGTGAGACATGTTGTCACCAGACTAAAAGGACATGCAGGGTTGTGGTGGGATGAACTGCAAGCTGAGAGAACAAGCAAAGGAAAGCAGAAGATAAAGAGTTGGGACAAAATGGTGGGCAATTTGAAGGCTAAGTTCATGCCCAAATATTATCAAATCAATCTGCTCAGGAAAATGCAGAACCTGAGACAAAAATGGATGACAGTTAAGGAGTACATAGAGGAGTTCTATAGGATGAACATTAGAACTGGACAAATATAGAGAGATGAAGAAAAAGTTTCCAAATTTATAAATGGCCTGAGATATGAAATCCAGGATGAGCTCAACATGATATCAATAAGAACAGTGGTGGATGTTTATCATTTTTCACTGAAGGCAGAGGAGAAGTTGGCCAAAAAATAAAGCCAGCGAGGGAGAGGTAAAAGCTCGATCCCAAGCAAAAGAAAGGGATTTACCCATGATAGAGTACATAAGTCTAAGGACGAGAATGAGAAACCACACAGTCACTCGGAAAGAGGAGGAAGTTCCCGAGAAAGACAGGATGGTGGAAGAAATTCTTCCAAAGGAAGAGGAAGAAGAGGAGGTGGAGACATAAGATGTTATGCCTGTGGAAAGACATGACACATGTCTTGGGAATGTCCAGAGAAAAAGAAAGAAGGAGGAGGCAAAGCTCACATTTCAGAATCATAGAGAAGAGATGTTGAAGCAGAAGGAGCAGAGGATGGTAGATCCCTGATGTTGAGGAAAGTTCTCTTAAAACCAGAGGTGGAAATTGAAAGGCCAGTGCAAAGGAATAGTCTCTTCAGAATAGCTTGCAAGACTAAAGACAGAGTATGCAAGGTGATAATTGGCAGTGGGATAACTGACAACTTAGTATCCACGGAGATGGTGGAGAAACTGGATCTGGAGACAATTGCACATCCAAAGCCATACAAAGTCTCATGGTTGCAAAAAGGACACCAGGTAATGGTTACTAAACAATGCTTGGTTGATTTAAGATAGGATGATATAGAGATGAAATTCTATGTGATGTAATTACCATGGATGTATGCCATATTTTACTGGGAAGACCATGGTAGTTTGACAAGAATGTCATTCACAATGGGAGGAAAAATGCATACACATTAGAGAAGAATGGTAGGATAGACATGTTGATGCCAATAGAGGAGAAGAGACTGAAAGAGGAGGCTAGCACAAGCATACTTCTCATGAGTAGGAAGGAACTTCTGAAAGAATTCAAGGAAGAACAGGAGATACAGTTTGTTGTGGTAAGGAAACCCAGAGTTATCCTTACAAGTACTTCGATGGAGGATTTGCCTAAAGAAGTTCAGGAATTCTTGGATAATGTTTATGGCATAGTGGTGGATGAGCTGCCAAACTCATTTCCACCCATCATAAGTATCAGTCACCATATCGATTTGATACCAGGAGCAATTCTGCCAAACAAAGCAGCATACAGATTGACACCTTGAGAGAACGAGGAAGTGAAGAACCAAGTCCAGGAACTGTTAGACAAGGGTTTGGTTAGAGAAAGTTTGAGTCCATGCATAGCACCAACTGTGTTGAGTCCAAATAAGGATGGAGGATGGTGAATGTGTAGAGACTCAAGGGCCATTAACAATATCACCATCAGGTATAGATTTCCTTTATCGAGAATGGATGATTTAATGAATTGTTTAAGTGGAGAAATTTTATTTTTTTAAATAGATTTGAAAAGTGGATATCTCCAGATTAGAATGAGGGAAGGTGATGATTGGAATACATCCTTTAAGACAAATGAAGGTTTGTATGAGTGTCTTGTTATTCCATTTGACTTAATAAATGCCCCGAGTACTTTTATGAGGCTGATGAATGAAATACTGAAATATTTCATTGGCAAGTTTATGGTTGTGTATCTGGATGATATATTGATCTTTAGCAGGACTAAAGAAGAGAATTTGAGGCACCTGACATTAGTGATGAGGAGGCTACAGCAGGAGAAGTTGTTGATAAATCTGAAGAAGTCCTCTTTTATGAAGATAGAACTCATTTACTTGGGTTTTGTGATCTCTTCAAATGAACTAAAGATGGATCCAGAGAAGGTGAAAGCAATCAAAGAATGGTTGTCACCAAGGAGTATGTTTGAAGTAAGGAGCTTCCATGGATTAGAAAGATTCTATAGGAAGTTCATCAGAGACGGAATTTGTGCACTAATGATGGATACAGTGAAGAAGAAGAAAAAGTCTTTTAAATGGACAGAGGAAGCCGAGAGGAGCTTCAATATACTGAAGGAGAAAATAACAGAGTGACCAATTCTAGTCTTGCCAAATTTTGAGAAGACATTTCAGGTGAGGTGTGATGCAAGTGGAGTTGCAACTAGATCAGTCTTGAGCTAGGACAATAGACCTATTGTGTATTTCAGTGAGAAGTTGAATGAGACCAAGAGAAAATACTATGCATGTGACAAAGGGTTTTATGCCATAATTCAAGCCTTGAAGAAATGGAGACATTATATTGTCCCATGGGAATTTGTCTTGTATAGCGATAACCAAGATTTACAATTCATAACCAGGCAGGAAAAATTGAATCAGAGGCATGTGAAATGGGTTGAGTTTATGCATAATTTTACTTTTGTCATCAAACATATTGTTGGGAATGCTAACAAAGTTGTTGATGCATTAAGTAGGAGATGTTTGATTCTGCAGGAATTTCAAGTGAAGACCTTGGGGTTTGAACACCCTAAGGCCATGTATTGTGATGATACAGATTTCAAGGAAGCATACAAAGTTGTGCTGAGAGATAGAAGCTAGTGGACAGAGTACATGATTCAAGATGGATTGTTGTTCAAAGGAAATCAGTTGTGCATACCAAAGTGCTCAATGAGGGATAACCTTTTGAAAGAAAAGCATAGTGGAGGATTGGTTGGAAATTTCAGCCATGATAAAACGTTTGCACAGTTGAGAAGTTCATACTATTGGCTAGGTATGAGAATAGAAGTGATAAAGTTTGTGAACAGATGTAGAATCTACCAACATGCGAAAGGAAAAAGACAAAACATTGGATTGTATCAACCATTTCCAATACTAGAGAGGCCTTGGGATGCAATAAGCATGGATTTTGTGTTGGGACTGTCGAGAATGCAAAGAGGATTTGATTCCATATTTGTGGTAGTGGATAGATTTTTAAAAATGGCACATTTTATCCCATGCCAGAAGACCAGTGATGCAACACATGTTGCAAATCTGTTTTTAAAGGAAGTTGTAAGACTCCATGGCCTACCCAGAAGCATTATCTCGGACAGAGACACAAAAATTGTTGGTCACTTTTGGAGAACACTATGGACGAAGTTGTGGACAGATTTGTCCTTTAGCTCAGCTTATCATCCTCAGACAAGTGGATAGACTGAGGTGGTGAATAGAAGTTTGGGAAAATTATTGAGGAGTTTGGTCACTGAGCACCATAATCAGTGGGATCGGATTCTTCCGCAAGCAGAATTTGCATACAATGACTCACCAAATAGGAGCACTAGAAAGATTCCATTCCAAATATTGTATGGAATTAAATGCAAGGGAGTATCTGAGTTGAGAGACTTGGAACAGAGTGAGATCAGGAGTGTTGGAGCAGAAGATTTTGTTGTAGAAATGCAGGGGCTCCATAGCCAAATCAGAGGACAGTTGCAAAGTTCTAACAAGAAGTACAAGCAAAGAGCTGATAAACATCACAGAGAACTTCAATTTGAAGTAGGAGATCAGGTTCTGGTACATCTCAGGAATGAAAGGCTCCCTAGGGGACATATAACAAGCTAAAGATGAAGAAGATAGGGCCATGTAAGATCTTGAGGAAGTTTGATGCAAATGCCTATGAGATTGAGTTTCCAAATGATGTGGACATATCGCCCATATTCAACGTTTTAGACCTGTATCCTTACAGGAAAGATGACATAGAGGGGTCAGAAGATCAAGAGAAGACCCAGTGGGAGAAACAAATGTTTGTAGTAGAGAAGCCACAAATGGAGAAGATCGTGGATAAGAGGATCGGTAAAAAAACCAGGAGGAAAACCTATTTTGAATATATGGTCAAGTGGAAGGGACACCCAATAGAATATTCCAGTTGGGAAAATGAAGTTGCTATACAGAAGCATGGAAGATCAGTGCAAGAGCTCATGGACAGGAGTCCATAAATTGTTTTTCAAGGGGAGTATGATGCAGGAACATCGTTGGCAATCACGTGGAGAAAGACTTATCAACGTCAAGGAATCTATACGGGAGCTCAGTGCTGGCAGTCACAACAGATATTTTGAAGTCTGCCTTAACTCAGCGCCGGAATTAATCTTTGGGGCACACTTGAAATTAGGCCGGGAAAATTTGAAGGCGCGCTTGGACGATTACGAGCGAAATGGGAGACTCCACTATAGCTATGGAATGCGACTGGTCTATATAGTCGTTAGGTTAATTTATAGAGTAGACAAGTAGCCAGGAAAACCCCTAAGAGCCCTCTGTGATAAATAAAGGTTTTGTACGCCCGAATGAGGCTAGTCAGTAGTTGGCTGGAATAGAAGTTAGGAAGAGATTTTAGTAGTTTTGTTGTTCATTTAAAGTTGTAACCATTTTCACTTATGAATATAACAGATGAAAATTGATCCAATGCATGGTGTGAACATTGTTTGCAATTCTCTGTATTGTGTTTCCATGAATGAATGAATCTCATTCTGAGTGGATGGGACTGTGAATGTTAGGATAAGTTTCAATTGTTTCTCTTCTGTCAAAGTAGTGCAAGCATGCACACCGAATGAAAGGAGTGCATTAACGAGATCTGTTTTGATTATGAAGCTCAGAAGAGATAACACAAAACTTTCCCTTTTCAAGGAGTGCAAAAAGACTAGTGCAAGGCGTGCACAGTTACCCGCAAGAACCCAAAACCTTGCATAAAGATCTGGTGCAAGGAGTGTATGGATCTGATATTCGACTACATGTCGAAAGGACTTTGCAAGAGGTCTAAGAACCAGAAAGGGAGAATGTCAGGAGGGCGAGAGGAATTTCTCTTCGATAAATCCTTAGAATCTGAGTTATCAAAATCCCTGAAATGCGAGGAGTGCGCGGGGAAATCGAAGTCTTCATGAGACCAATATTAGGAGGAATAACACTTTTCATAAGTGTTGATGAGATCCAGGAAATGGAATCATAGGAAGGACAAAGGTCAAAGCATTTGAATCCTTCGAAAATCTTCTAAGTCAAAAGAAAGTGTAAGCTAAGGGGGAAAGATCTAGATCATCCGATCAGCGTCCAAACAACGAGGAGCAAGTGCAGAGGAGGAAGGATCTCATCCGTTTGGTCTGAGCGCAAGAGAATCATAGCCATCCAATCAAGGTAAAGTGAACTAGCATTAAATCTTTGAAGGCACATAGGAGGAACAAGGTCACGAAATTCTAAAATCATTGGGACCGTCTGTCTTCAAGGAGGACACATGGCGAGAGATCAGCATTTCGCTGACTCGTGACTCGAAGGAGTCAAAGTTTGAGTTGTGAGAACTCGTGAAAAGTGAAATCCTGACTTGATCTGAGTCATTGGATCCGGGAGAGATCTGGACCGTTGATTGTCCAGGGTGAAATATCGGCATTTCGGGGATCGAAGGACCGGGAGTGATAAGTCTTTTGAATTCATGAAACGCGAAGTCCCAAAATCATTGTGAACGTCAGATCGAAGGAATATCTGGATCATGGATCCGGAGCCATCTAAATTTTGTCTATCAGGAGAATGGAGGAAAGGAGATTCCAAATTCACGAAACGCGAAATGTCGATTTGATCACAGTCGTTGATCCAGGGAAGATCTGGACCATAGATCTTGGATCATCGTGATTTCGGCTATCGTGGGAACGGAGGTAGAAGCACTCCCAGAGTTGCAAAAATGTGAACTCGTGACATGCCTTTTACTCAAGCGCGTGGTCACCGCCAGTGGTCACAAGAGAGAAAGGGCTTAGCAAAGAAGAGATAGCGCTCGTTTAACGTTGAGGTTCGAACAACGCTCAAGAGAGAAGTTGCGGGTCTCATACGACCTGTGCATTTGGGGAAAGGGCATGTGTAAGTGGGTTTTGGGTCTAGCAAAGACCCAGAGAGTCAATCAGACTCAATTTCCAGATCGATCCTAGACCGGGAGGTCGCGCAGCCCTTAGAAGAGAAGGGGGGTCTGCATCACATATGTTGGAAGCTTACATGGGTGGATTAAAAGAAGACACTAACATGATATTTTATTAAAACATCCTAAAAATATTATGGAGGCTATGCAATTTTCTCATCTTATTCAATCCAAGAATAGGGATACACACAAGTCTACCATTGGAACATATCAAGGAAGAAGATATATATTTGTGTCTCATAGGGAAAACCTACCTCAACCTACTTGAATATCACAGAAAGAAATGTAGTAAAGAAGAGCAAAAGGACTATGCTTTAGTTGTAATAACAAATAGTCAAAAGGGCATAAATGTCAAGAAACAAAAAATTTCACCTTGGAGAATAATTATGAAGAGGAAATGGAAGCATATGCACAAATGGATCAAGAAGGATCTGTGAACTTAAGAGATCAGGAAAAAAGATGTAGAAATTATGCACAAAATTGGCAGGTGTGAAATATGTGTTCGTGCATTGGTAGATTTATCAGCACCTCAAACCCTTAAGAATATAAGATATTGTTGATCTAAAATATTGTATTACAGTCTTTAAGATAAAATCATGAGGATAAATCCCCTTACATTTTTAAAGAGGTGGTAATCCTCTATTTCTAAACGATATGCAAGAACATAAATGATGCATGAGATAGGACCATGCTTATTCTTGAAATAAATATTCACATGCAAAGATTACCTGAGAAAGGACCATGTATCTCACAGAAAGTAAATATTCACACTATAATACAAGATTATAGACCAAAATACTATACAGTACCATAGGACAGCATTTCCATCATAGAATTCATTAAAGTAAGACACATTATTTAGCACAAGGAAGGAAAATAAGGATTGCATATGGCAGAGAACTTTAAATGACCATTCTATTAAGATTCAAAAACTATTTTGATAGACACACATTTGAAATATCATGCTTAGAAATCAAATTTTGATAAATCATTAATGTTATGTCTCAAATAGTTCTCTGGGAACCTTAGAAAATAATAGATGTCTTTGTAAAAATAAATAACAATGTATGAGAGTTCAATGAAAGTAAATTGTGTTTTCCCTTCAAAGAAGACCAACTCTCACGGACCATAAAATAAAAGAGAGACCTGGAAGACAAAAATAAGGAAGTCATGGGTCATCCTTTGGTTTTCACAGATTCTGGAAACAAAAAATGAAAAATGACCACTGACTTAGGAAGAAAAATTAGTAATAACAAGAACAAGGTGACTACTCGACTTACTTTGATGGAAGTTAGCTACCATTATCTCCTTGTTGTGGTGTATTTTGTATGTTGTTATTGTGATATAGATGGAATAATTGAATTAACGACTTCTTACTGATTTCTTTTAGTTATTTTAACTTGGGCCTTCAATAACCATTGTTCAATGTACTCCCTGATTGGAGCAATCTCTATCTCATGTTTGGTCTTGGTTTCAAATAACTCGTTTTCTAGTTTTCTTAAATCAAGTCTCAACTGATGGAGTGTGTCCTCAATGTATTCATTCTTGTTCACATATCGGACTAACCGTATTTCTACTCCTTCAGAGAACTCAATTGAATCACTAAATTCACTGGCCTGGGAAACTTTTAATACTTTCAATTGATCTTGTAGTTGTTCACTTGATAAAAGTATTGTATCCATAATTAAATGTGGGCCCTCTAATTCCTTAGTCAAATCAACAAGTTTTAAGAATATATCACCTCTTTTAATGTTAATGACAACACATTCAGACAACAATTCCCTTAAGAATTTAATTTTCCTTAACCAACAAGTATTGATTTGTTTCATTGAGACTTAGAAGGAAGGTTTTGATCTCTTCTATGTAGCTTGCTTAAACTTGAAACCTTTCCCGCAAATGTACCTACTTTTGCCTTGTATATCCTTCATCATTTTCCAAATAGTTTTGGATATACTCTTTAAAATGCAAAACACTTGTTGAGAAAGTAGTTGAGATTTGTTCTTACTCCCATATCTCAAGGATTAAGGCTATTCTTTTCTTAATACCAACTCCAATGTATTTTCTTATAGCCACTAGTAAGCTTGATGAACCTTTTAATATGGAACTGGTGTAATGCCATGTTTTCCCCCATGATTATATTTATGATTAAGACTTCATATGGTTATGTTTATGAAGCTTGTAATCATGTTTTGATTAATAAAAACACGAGACAACTTACTGAGGAGGGAAGAGACTTGACAGTACTAGCCATGATATCATGTGTGGAATTGATGAAGTGGACATGTGAGGCGAAGTAGAGAAGTTTTAGTGAAGAAAATAGGAATATTTCTTAACAAGATTTCTTATACTTTTATGGGAATATCTGAATGCATGTGAATTTATGAATTGAAATCTCTGAGTAAGATGTGTTGACGTAAAAAAGTGCAACTAAATCCTTCTTGCAAAGAATTGCAATGCAATGTACTTTATTAATTTTATTATTATAGTATAACTAATAGGCGGGAACCCTTGAAGAAAAAAAAAACATATTAAGTTTATTTCTCTCCTTTAAAAAATGCAGCTCACAAAACAATTGACTGGAATTATGACATAATTGCATTCTAGTATTCTATGCATGAATGATTTCTTTGACAAAAGTTTGTGATTATCCTTATACTTCATTGCGTCGAGAAAATCATCATCGCATAAGGAAGAAAACAAGGCAAAGGTCCATCACATAAATGATATGTTAGCCACATCACAAGGGTTTGGACTTTGTTTTTGTTTTAAGCTTATGACATATAAAAAGTTTGGTTAAGTTCTACTCTATTCACATATACCATATAACAATGTTGGTTATCATTGTGAAGGTTCAATACTATACAAAGTTGTTTCATATGATAATGCTAGCATATGATTCAATGATTGGTCATATGGTTGATATCATGGATAAATAAACATTGGCAATTCGTTGTGTTTTTTGAATATGGTATAAATGTGGTTGTTGGAGATGATATAAATACGAGTTGAAAATCTTTGACTGTATGGATTGTATGGTACCTAGCTTGAATTTCGAGTCTGAGCTGGCATTTTAATGATGTGCACCATGTAAAATCTAATTCATTGATGGTTATCATGGAAGAGTTGGTAATTTTTTGGGATCCAATCATCTGATTGTGGAGGTGACGTGAAGTAAATGAGATTTATTGCACTCTCCATTGGTTTTCCCTCTTGAGGTATACCACCTTTTCACATTATCATTTTCTTGGAAATAATTTGTTGTTGTTAGTCGAGGGTTTTGAGTTTTCAAATTTTTTTGGTGGTTGGATAACGATCCTTGGTTGTCCCTCTTGTTGTTATTTAAATGACTTTGACAGGTATGAGCACTTTAGACTCTTCTAGCATCAATGTTTTACTCTGCTCTGATAATTTTAGATGTTGGTTCTATTATGTTTGCATATTGTATGTGTTTTTTAAGCGTGACTCTATGTTGCCTATGGACGTTTAAAATTTGGTGAATGACTGTGAATATATTCAAAATCGAATTATCACATTCCTTTGATTAGTAACAAGTAAATATTTTTGGGTTTTGAATACTAGTGGTATCTTTGACCAGGTTTTTGCATGGAAAGCATGTTAATACAGTTTGGTTTTAAAAATATTACGAATGAATGTGATATTGAAGAATCACATTTGAAGTGCATTATCACCTTTACCTTCGTGGGATTTCATGGCATGTAACCCAATATAGCACTCTATGGTTTTTTATATTGGGTATGGATTTTAAAACAAATAAAAAGGAAACGTTCAAGGTTTTCATTTCGACTGCTCCTATAGTTCAAAAGGAAAATTCAAATAGATGTTAGGGCACATTGTGTTATATATAGATGGTCTGGCTTGACTGTCACTTGTGTTGGATATATGGATAATTTTTTAGCTTGTTTTGATTTGACTCACCTCTTGCTCATATGGGTTTTTATTGGCTTGCTATCTTGGTATGGGTTGAGTTACAATTCTTGTATTTTAAAAGGGGCTCAAAATGTATGGTTTGCATTCACTCTTGTGTCTCAACCTGCTCTTGTTCATGAATTCAGAAATGGTTTGAGCAAATTTCCTTTATGTCCAAAAGCATGGATTTGAAACCCTCTAATCAGTTTCATTTGGTCCTGCTTATTGAGAAGCAAATTCTACAAATAAATTTGTTTTGTGCACAGAATTGAGTTGGAAGTGTTATATGGGAATTATAATGGATAGTGATGAGTCTGTGCATAGCCCAACATTGTATTCTTGGGTTCTTTATGGTTCTGGCATGTTGATGACAACTCAACAAATTTACCAGTATTCTTACATGAAATCCTACTTGAATTGCACTCTAGTTTTGACAATTGATGATATGAATATTCAAATGGTTACGATATGTGTAGCAACACAAGAATGATACTTAGGTCAATGAATTTGACATATGAAAAATGATCAAACTATCCATCATTCTTAGTTTGATTAACAGAACTTGAATGGATAAACCTTGAAAGAATTAAAGACATGGATCTTTCATACTAGAATTTATTAAATGGAATTCTCTAAAATATTTGTTAATATATTTTGATGGATATTTTAAATTGTTTACATTGGTTGATAGTATATGGAATGAAAACTTGTCTGCATAAATAGCATTCATCATTTTCATTTCTCGTCCATGATTTCACTTTATGCAAATTATAAAGCCCCTCATTTTTTTTCCGAAATCATTTTATTATTCCCATGTTCTATTCTCAAAAATAATGTGATTGTACAGAAGCTCTCTAATTTGGGAAGGTTGATAAAAGGCATATTTCAAATAAAAACAGTGAACATTGATGATATCTACAGTTAAAAGAGGGTGATGATATGATTATTAAAGTTGTTTTTTGGTTAAGAAATGATTGTGTTTAGAACAATAACCATTGTTTCCTTTTCATGAATTTCACTTTCCATTCATTACAAACCCAACCATATCCCATATATCATTGAATTTTCATGTTCTACATGTTAACAATTATGGACTAAAGTCAACATAGTAATGGATTGATTGCATGCATGCTTGTGTGTGAACTGATAAGAGCCAATGTTTTAAATTTATATTTAGGAAAATTAATTTGATGGATGATCAGTATTTTCTGTTTCATATACTGATTTAATTTTTTTTAGACAATGACCTCCTTCAGCAAAGGTGGAGGCAGAGGAAGAAATAATTTTTGGTAGAGAGGTAACATGAGACCCAGATTCTCCATACATTTTGATGTTGATCCTCAAGAATTGAATCAACTATTTCAAGCTAGTTTCTTTAACTTAGTGGGACAAGGAGTGTTTCAACCACATCATCGACCAGAAAGGCCTCTCCCAAGTCTTTCTAATTTCCATGTTCCATCAAATGTGTCCCTCTAGACAGAGGTCCCTATCAATGATGCCTGGCAGGATTTTGTTCACCAACCTGTAGTCCATCATGATGGATGGCACACAGTATCTTTTCCATTTCCACCTCCACCACCACTCAACCAGCATGCCCAGTAGATTGTCACAGTACATCCCCTATCGAATCTTCATATGAAAGAAAGAGACTCAAAATAACCATCCATGAGCCTAATTCAAGCAAAGGAAAAAAAGTTGTCACTCATTCTAAGTCATCTAACGATTCCTCTCAGTCAGTCACTTTTCATGCTTACCAAGATGATGAACATTCTCAAGCCTTCAATGAAGTTCACCCTCAAGCATCCAATCAGCCACACTCTGAGAAGGCCAACTCAACAAACAAATTGTAAAAGGCATCAGGTAGTGAAAAGAAGTGAACTCCTTCTCACAGTAAATACAGTTTTTTTATCAATTATATGGTGGGCAGTTTATTTGTGTTTTGACTTCTTTTGGATAGCATGATATTATGTCTTTTTTTTTGGACAACCAGTTCATATTTTATTTTTGCAGTGGAAAATACATTTTATTTATTTGATATATAAATGGATAATTTTGGGAGACATGAGGGGTTGTTCAAAGTGATTTCTTATGTGTATATTTATGAGTTGGCATGATTTATTATTTAAGT
>ML793559.1:60870-122302 GCA_009831015.1 Picea engelmannii
TAAATACACATTCAACTTTACAGATAAATCAGTTCTTACCAGTCTTTCTTTGTTCTATAATTTTGGTCTTCTGTTCACTGTTCTGCTACTCTTCTCTTATTCAACAGGTCTGCTCTGTATCATATTTTCTGTCATTCTGCTCTTCTTCTGTTTTGTCTATCATGTTGCTCTTCTTCTGTTCTCGCTCTGCACATTTCCTTCATTTCTTTCTATGCCTCTGCTCATCTAATTTTTCTTACTGTTTACTCATTTTTCATTCAGAACGACCCTCCCGGTTCAGTCTCGCTCATTTTATTTTATACAAGCTACCTTGACTATTCCACTTCCCCTTCCAATCGGTAATACAAGGACATTTGTCTTGGAAAATGAAACGCTAACTTCTTTGTCATCATCAGTCTGTTTCTCTTAACTAATTCATAACTGAAGCGTGAATGTGTGAGGAAGAACAACAGCCCTCCGATCAATACTTGACCCAACGGTCCAGATCTAATCGGGATTTCACTCATCACAATTTCGGCATTTGCGATGTCAAAATTCACAAGTCCTCCGGACTCGCGATTCTTCGATTCCCGATGGCTCCTTTCATACGCTAGCCCTCCTGACCTTAGCTCTCGGTCAACGTGACCGTCACTCCATGACCACATCCTTATCTCTGACAGCTGGCCTCCACTACGCCAATGTCCTCCTTCGTTGTTGTGATGACATCTGGCCCCCACTCATTAGGGTTTCACGGATCGCGATTCTGAATTGCACAAAACTCTTGTCAACGGGATCCCCGATTTCCCGATGAAAAAAATGCCGACGGCGCCTTAATCTTCGACACCTGTCCCTCAGATGGACGGTCTGAATCCCTTCGGGATTTCGAGACTTTCGATATCAAGTGACTTTGTCATTTCAAAGTCCCGATCACCGATGCCTCTGCTGACATCACACGTGGTTTGACACGTGTTAGATCCTACCACGTGTCACTTTGATTCGTGACTTACATGTGCATGAAGTGTTGAATCTGCCTGCCACCTGTCATTCCCTAGTTGTGCCACGTGTCCCTTGCTGACGTGGTCTGCTGTCGTGAGTTGGATCAACGGTTCAGATCACTTCTTATCTTACGGCTGTGATTACATCGCGAAATCGCATATCGCGATTTCGGGGTTTTCGTTGTCATTATTCACGAGACTCGTGAAACTCCGATTCCCGATTCTCCGATGAGAAAAATCAACGGTCCATCTCTCAAGCTTGCTTTAATGGCTGCGATCAAATCGTGAAATCGCATATCGCGATTTCGGGGTTTTCGTTGCATTGTGTTCTTTTCATATTGAAATCCTGATCCCCAAAACTCTGATGAAGCCTCTTGTCTACAAGTGGATGGTCCCGATCTCTGCTTGATTTAACGGCTGTGATCGAATCGCGAAATCGCATATCGCGATTTCGGGGTTTTCAATGTCAAGTGAATTGGATAGTTCAAAGTCCCGATCCCCGAATCTCCGATGACTTATCTCCCTCACAACTTCTGCAGATCTGATGGTTGTCGGACTTTCGGGAAATTTGAATGGGATCCACTAGTCATTGGATCTCTGTCTTCCTTCTTCTCTGTAAATTCTTGTTGCGCGCGTTTTCTTCAATGTTGTTCCTCCTGAGCTTTTACGTCCAAATCCCAAAGGGTTTTATCCTTCATATCCTGCCATCTCCGTTGTTGTCATCAATGACAACAACCATCAACACGCATTCGTTGCTTGTTCAATATTTGCCAACATATATATATTTACTTTCTTCTTTTTTCATAGTTTAATTTTCAGAAAAGGAAGCATTAGTTCCTTGTACTTATTACTTGAGAATCAATTGACAATTGTGTCTAAGGCTATAAAATCTGGTGATAATCCCAACTATATTACCCTAGATAATTAAGATTCGAGATGTTGGTGTTGGGAATTCTCCATTCTCTCATCATCAACAAGATGGAATGTATGCTTTTATTTCCATCATTAATCTGTTAAATTCATGAAGTCAAGTGAATAATGTGTGGTGTTGTGTTGTTGTGTAATACAGGAAGTACTACAACTTGAGAGGAAAGTTTGCAAGATATGAATGAAAACTTCATTTGGGAGATGAAGGGATTATCTCAGTCCCTATAAAATTATGGGTAGAGTAAGGAACCCCCAAGTCATGTTGGATTCCCCTATCCTTAAGTGGAAATCTTGTAAGATATGCAAGAACTTCATTTACAATGAATTCGGAAGGACTGTGAAGGTATAAGAGTATTTTATGAACCCTTGAGGGTCTGGAAAACCTTATGGTGTCATCCTATTAAAACCAAAAAGTGACTAAGTCCTGAGCCAGACTGTTTCTTTGACGTAGAACTCAGCTTTGAGTCAGGATGATTCTTAGCCATTGATTTGTTGCATTTAGTGTATCTCATTCATTTGTCAAAGAATGGAGTCAATAAAGAGTCAAGTTGTGAACTTAACAAGGACCGTCTATCCATCGAATGAGAACTTGGTGAGATTTGAGTCGTTCTTCAGGAGTATAAGTTCCCAAAACTACCTAAGGAAAGGTCAAGGAGAGTTTCAACGATGAAAGTGGCCATGGGCCTTAGATATATTAGAGGATACCTCCTCACCATTGTATCTACAAGATCCAGTTTGATGAAGGAAAATATGGGTCATTGATGTCGAGTTCAGTTTCTTCAAGAGAAGAGTAGCCAACAGTCTCCAGGAGGAGGCTAGAGCTATGAGTTGACTATGAAGAAATGCATGGTAATCGTCAATCTGTCGAAAGAGATCCATAAAAATCATATCCATTGAATTTTAGTTGGTTTGGCCATGAGAAAGGGGGAAAAGAACCTTAACCATCATCCATAGAACTCGGATTTGTGATCATGGTTGTTGACGGAGGTGTTGTGATCATCGTCCAATATGGCCAAAGCAATCGTCGAGATCAAGCGATCAAAAGTAGGCCTCGAAGTTCAAGTGGGTGCACTTTGATGATGACGAAAATATTTATAAGGATAAATGAGGGTCGTTAATCAGCTGACGAGCTACACGGAATCTTAGTCGTAGATTGTCGTAGGTCCCACCTAAACATATTAGAAGAGTTTCAAGCATGATCGTTAAACACTATGTAAGCTAAAGGAACTGATGTGATCGAGTCATTGAGAGTCAAAGTCTGAGAGCCGTTAGATATGAATATTGGACTCATCTGAGTTTGTCTTTGGAACTTGGGGTCAGGGATGAATTATGTCTCCATGACAAAAAGAGGACCTCAAGAACGACGAGGAAGGGTTCCGAGAAATAAAAATTGTTGAGTCGACGAGCCAAGTGGAAGGTGCCATGTCAATGTCACATCGAATGATGCAAGGGACAAGTAGCCACATGGATTCCATGTGGTAGTAAGTTGAAAAACTTCAATAGGTCGTAACTCTTGATGTCGAGCTCAAAATTGGGTAAGATGACAATCGTTGGAAATTTCTCGACGAGAAGAATTTATTTATGAGGTATAATGTTCGAAATGAAGCAAGTTGATGAAGAGGAAATTTTGACATCCCTCCATCCTAAGTGAGAGTTATGGGGTCAGGTGTGTTACAAAGTGGTGTTCAAACTCTAGGATTGAATGGGCCACTGAGGCTACTTAAAACTGTTTTAGAAAATTTTGATGATGCTTGACATGTGTGTATTAAAATGATGATGTAATTTCTAATGAGGGATATTTTTTTATCATGTAGGACATACCGAAGGGTAAGAAAAGGTGAATGGTGTAGTGCAACATGGAAGAAATATCGCATTTCAAAGATGAGGAATCTGATGGTCGGAGGGATAGAGAAATCCCTCTAGATTTGATGGCCATTGTTAGAAGCCTGAAGGTAGATAATGAGAGGCTCATGAAAGCTCAGGCCGAGTAGGAAAAGTTGAATGCAGTATTACTGCAGAGTTTTTCTAAAATCTAGAAGCATCTACAGTAAGGTCTCAGTAACGTAGAGTTGCATCAATCGAAAAAGTTGAAGACAACATCGAATTCCCAAAGGCATGGATTAAGTCATAGAAATGTGGGGAGAAGTTCTTCCAAGAAGAGGTATTGGAATGACAAGGAAAGAAAATCCGGTGGAGGTGGTTCCACAGAGTCATCCAGCAAAAATATTTCTCTCGAAGAGTTGTCCAACATTGACACTGGAACGAATGTTTTGAAGAGAAATAATATATGTTCTCATAATTATTTGACTAAATAATTCAAGAAGGCTAATTTTCCTACCTTTTATGGTGAAATTAAGAAGGGAGAAGAAGTCGGGGCATGGCTATTTGGTTTGAAGAAGTATTTTCGAGTACAAAATTACTCTGAGAATACTAAGGCAAGGATTTCCATTATAATATGAATGGAGGAGCCTCCATTTGGTGGGAAGACCTCAAGGAAATCAAAATATTGAAAGAAAGAAAACTGACTTGAAAGCAGTTTGAGAAATACTTTTGAAAGGTGTACCTATCAGAGAAATATTATGATGACAAAATCAAGGAATTCCATGAGCATAAGTTAGGTCAACTTACTATGGATTCCTATGCTAAAATATTCATGGATTTTTTGAGGTATGTTCCTTACCTCAAGGACGAGAAAGAAAGAGTGTAACATTTTCTCAGTGGATTTCCATAGTCCTACCAGAACATAATTGAATTTGACAAGCCAAGGACGTTGGAGAACACTATAAGGAAGGCCAAGTGTTGTTATGATCAGTCTAGGCACAAGAAATAGCTTCTAAGGATTGGAAAAGGAAGGTTAAGAGTGGATTCTAGAAAAATGGATTCAAGTCCTTTCCATACAAGAATTCAAGGAAGAGTGCACAGTATGGTCAGCCAAGCATAAGTTTGCACCAGCATAATTTTCCATCTCAAGGTGGAAATAGGCCAACAAAGTAGGCAAGAGAAAGAGTAGAGGAACCAAAGAAAGGAACTCTACAATGTTGGGGTTGTGGAGAACCACACTTGTTGAGGGACTGTCTTCACATACAGCATGACAACAAGAAATTTTATCATATGCAAGAATTAGCTATAGTCAATGATGTGACCATAAGAGTGCCAAGGATATATGCAGTTTTGGAGAACCGGAAAGCAGACCACCAAGCTTTTGTAGTGGAGTTGGAAGGAATAATTGTCAATCAACCTATTTCTATTTTTATTAACCCTGGATCTAATCTTAGTTATGTTTCACCACAAGTTGTTGAAGAATGTTCCTTATAGAGGAAGAAGCATGAAAAATCATGGTTAGTTCAATTAGCCATAGGAATTAAGAGAAAAGTGGTTGAGGTCATAGAAGCTTTTCCATTTGAGATAAGTGGATTGAGTACGCGAGCAGCCGTGAACATCCTACCTCTAGGATTGTATGATGTGTTACTAGGAATGGATTGGTTAGTTTCCCACAAGGAAAATGTGAACTCTTATGAGAAAACTCTAGAATGTGAAGGTGAAGAAGGAAATGCAAGAGTTTTGCAAGGAATTTAGAATCCAATTTTAGTAAGGAAAATATCAGTGTTGCAACTTAAGAAGTTTAGTTGGAAAGGGTTCCCCTTGTGCTATACAAGTGCTTAACTCAACAGAAGGAAAAGATTTAAAGGCTGAAGATCACCCTATGTTGTGAGAATTTAAGGATGTATTTCCAAAAGAGGTACCTGGACTACCTCCAAAGAGAGATATTGATTTTTAAATAGATCTCGTACCTAGAGTGGTACCAACATCAAAAGTACCTTATAGAATGAGCACGCCATAACTGGTGGACTTGAAGGTACAGTTGAAGGAAATGTTGGATAGTGTATCCCCATGGGGAGAATTATCCCTATTTGTAAAATAAAAGGATGGTACATTGCACTTGTGTATTGACTATAGGTAGTTGAACAATATGACCATCAAGAACAAGTATCCTTTACCCAATATTGATGATCTCCTTGATCAGCTCAAAGGCACTATAGTATTTTCAAAGATTGATTTAAGGTATGGATATCACCAATTAATGATCAAGGATGAGGATATCCATAAGACAGCCTTTAGAACAAGGTATGGGCACTATGAGTTTTTCATGGTGCCATTTGGGCTTACAAATGCACCAGCCATGTTCATGTGTTTAATGAATAGTGTTCTCAGCAAATATCTAGACAAGTTTGTCTTGGTGTTTGTGGATGACATCTTGGTGCATTCCAAAATTAAATAAGAGCATGAAGAACATCTCAGGATGGTGTTGCAGGTGTCGAGATAAAACTATTTGTATGCTAAGTTTATCAAGTGTGATTTCTTTCAGAAGGAAATCTAGTATTTAGGCCATATAATCTCAGCAAAGGGAGTGGCAGTAGATCCAGAAAAGATTAAGGAAACCATGGATTGGCCTACCCCTAGGAATGTAACAGAAGTAATATATTTCATGGGATTGGTTGGGTACTACAAAAGGTTTATAAGGGGATTTTCCAAGATAGGTAATCCCATTAACTCATTACAATTAAAGGGGAATAAATTTGTGTGGTCACAAGAGTGCAAGGCTGACTTCTAGAAGTTGAAGCATCTTTTGACCAATGCCTCGGTTCTGAATATTGCAGACCCCGAGAAAGATTTCTTGGATTGCATTGATGCTTGCAAAGAAGGAATCTATAGATTTCTTATGCAATAAGGGAAAGTGATTTTTTATGAATAATGAAAGCTAAATGAGCGTGAGTAGAAGTATGTTACCCATGATCTAGAGCTTGCAGCAATTGTGCATGTGTTGAAGATGTGGAGACGCTACTTTCTTAGAAGAAGGTTTTTTTTTATGACAAACCATTGTGGACTAAAGTATTTTTTCAACCAACCAATGTTGAATGCTAGACATGCTAGGTGGATGGAACTGATCAGTGGGTTTGATTTTGAGATCAAACATATTAAATGGAAAGAGAAAAAAGTGGCAAATGCACTCAACTGGAGTGTACAGATTATACACTTAGCAGAAACAAGTGTAGGAGAGTCTGACATCAAGCATGGGATTAAAACCCTCTTGCAAGAAGATGAGTTCTTAACCCAAGCAAAAGAAGGGTTACAGCAAGAACCCAGGGAAAAGAAATATGAAGAATATTAGGTTTCAGTTGATGAATTGTTAATGTATAACAATAGATTGTATGTGCCTAATTCAACAGATTTGAGGAATATAGTTATGGATGATTTACATAGGAGACCTTATGTAGGTCACCATGGTTATCAAAATATGGTAACATCAATAAGGCATTTGTATTACTCTCCTAGAATGAAGCAGGATGTTGTGGAATACATTGCTAGATGTTTAGAGTGCCAACAAATGAAAGTTGAGCACAGACACCCTATAGGTCTATTGCGGTCTTTACAAATCCCATAGTGGAAATGGGAGACAATATCCATGGATTTTATTAATGGTCTGCCAAAGACAGTAAAGCAACATGATGTTGCAATAATTATTGTAGTGGATAAGTTCATCAAGGCAACTCATTTTATTCCTATTAAGTCTACTTTTAAGGCCATATATGTTGCTAATGTTTTTATAAAAGAAATTTTTAGATTACATGGTCTACCCAAGACCATAATTGTGAATAGAGATGCCAAGTTCACCTCGAGTTTTTGGAAAATCTTGTTTTCAGGCTTGGGAGCACAACTGGTGTTTAGCATGACTTACCATTCTCAAATAGATGGTCATACCAAAAGAGTGAACATATTTCTAGAGGATATGTTGAGGATGCATGTTATGCATTATCCCAAGCAATGGGAAGATTATCTACCCTTGGTATAGTTTTTCTATAACAATGGTTATCAGGAATTATTGAAGATGATCACGTTTAAGGTTCTATATGGAAGAAAGTGTAAAGTTACAATCAGTTGGAATAGTAGAGTGGACAGAATCACACTTGGACCGGAGTTATTGAGGGAAATGGAATGGGCACTGATCAAGATAAGGTAGAATCTAAAGATAGATCAGGATAGACAAAAGAGCTATGAAGATAGAAAGAGAACTCACAAATAGTTCAAAGTGGGGGATCATGTGTATCTCTGGGTGAAGCCCAAGATAATTTCCCTGAGAATGGGAATGTGTGTTAAGTTGGCACCCCACTATTATGGACCATTTGAATTCATGGAAAGAGTGGGGCCAGTAGTATACAAACCTTCTTTACCACCTACAGTTAGATCTCATAATGTGTTCTATGTATATTTATTAAATAAATATATTCATGACCCTAATCATGTTATTGATTGGACCATGATACCGGTGGAACTTGAGGGCGATTTTCAGCCCGAACCATAATGCATCATGGAAAAGAAATAAATAATTCTCTGAAACCAAGCCATCATGCAGGTTAAGGTGCAATGGAAGCACTTTGGAGCTGATGAGACTACATGAGGACTGGGAAATGCCATGAGAATGGAATTCCTATTTTTTTTCTTTATAATTATATATGCATGGTGTTTAAAACATCGAGGAAAATGTTTATTTAATGGGGAGGGGAATTGTAACACACCCACGACGGGGCATAAAAAAAATTTATTTTCTTAAAGGACATATTCTACATCCATGGTTTCTAATTTGGAAGGTCGGGGAACCAGTCTAACCTCCTGGTTAAGGATCTCCGATTCCAAAGCCAAACGACTCTATGAGACCTTAATGGTATCGTTATGTAATTAGACACAGACCCTTTCAACTTTCTAGTGCAGGTCTAAAGGTACCTGTGACCATCCTCTTCGTGTCTGCAAAATCTCGAAGTCTGGGTGCTAGCTCCTTCCCTAATAAGCCCCTTCCTTGATATGACCTTGGGCGATGGCCTTACGTAACCATGCGATTGTGGGCGCGGCCAAGGGTGGTTTGAAACCAAACTACTTTTCTCCCCACAATTCACCTTGAGCCTCCACGTGTCCTTTCTCCAAAATCGTGGTCTAGATTGCAGCCCGCCCTCAACATTTTAAAGTTCGTGCACCTTCGGTCCCTACAATGCGATGCGAACTTCGATCTCATGACCTTGATGGTGCTTTTGAACTTGACGGCTCAGATCTATCCTTTCCAAATCTATGGAATAGATCTAACCTTTCTAAATCAATGGCTATGATTTATTTCATGATTCAGGTTTCCAGAGTTTCAACTCTCAACCCTTGCCTTCTCCCATAGTGACAGATATCCTACCACACATCCTCTTTAATCAACGGCTTTGATCGCTTCATGATTCAAAACTTCGAGAGTCTCAAGTCTAAGCTTTTAATTCCCCTCGAAGTATGCAGATTTATGTCATGTGTCCACTTGAATCGGATGATCGAGGCTTACTTCGGGTCTTTACCCAAAATCCACAGATTCCTACCACGTCCCCCTTAATCTGGTGGCTATGAATTACTTCGGGACTTTACCCAGAGTCCATAGATTTAAGTCATGTCTCTTCTGGATCAAATAGTATAGATTCACTTTGGGTCTTCGGAGTTCAGTAGTCTCAATTCTCAACTGAAAATCCAGTGTGATTCACCCAGAGACGACAATCCATCAACACGTACCCCTCTCGGGGATCAACGGGAAGGACTTATTTCAGGTCTTTAGTTCTTTTCAACCAATACCGGATCAATAGACTTCAACTCCCTTCTCAATCAAAGGTTGAGATTCCACTTTGGAACTCCGGCGCTTTCACCCTCTACTTTCCTCTGGAGTATTCCGTACCCGGAGTGCTAGATCTGGTGCCACGCTTCCACCTTAAATTGACGACTTTCATCTGCTTCAGGACTTCAAACTTCGGACATCTCAAACTTCAAATCCTCCTTTCTTAATTTCCTTTGGAACATTCTATCCAGAGTTCACTATCTGATGACATGTGTCCTCCTTCAGATCGAGGGCTCCAATTTGCTTCGGTTGTTTAGGCTTCGTCGATTTCAAACTCTTATCCATTGCGTTCTCTCGGAGTTTTTTCACCCAGAGTTCACGATCGATCTCCACATGCCCTCTCTATTTGATGGTCCAGATTCTCTTTGGGTATTTAGTGATTCCTCTCTCTCCTTGACCACAAACTCTCACTCAGTAGTTGTAGATCTTGCGCCACTTGTCCCTCTTGGCGATGAACGGTCCCAATTTACTTCGGCCCTTTGGGACCTTGGCCAGTCAACCCTCTTATGCACACAAACGTTAAAACTCATGCACTTTACCTTATAATGGATGACTAATGTCCCTTTGCGCTCAGATCCGACAGTTAGGATCTGTTCCTTCCTAGCGCTTCTCCTCTGCTTCCCTGGAAGTTGATCTAACGGTCCAGTCTTCTCCCCACAACCAATCTGACTGTTGTTGTCACTCCTCCTCCTAAGCTTTTGACTTCTTCTGACTTGGAATATTTTGGTAAATGTTCAAAGGCCTCAGCCTTCATTCCTCCTGCAAGTTCAACTATCTTGGGTCCCACCTTCTCTCTTAAAAATGTTATCTCTTCTGAGATTTTTGATTCTCTCAAACCGAAGGTACTGAGGGACTCTGTTACTCCACAGATTTCCAAAAGGGCTCACGACCACCTATCTCGTAACTATTTGGGGTTTGACGGTCATGATTCGACCGATACTGAGGTGTCCACCGATCGACGATTCACAACAATTGTGGGGTCCCAACGTGCATGCTCTTTATCAGAGAGCTCAACCTCCGCAATCTGGAAGTACTCACCCAACCTGGTCGAATCGGAGTCATTGATCTTCCATCCCGACGAGATCAACGACAATGGTGAATTGTGGGTTGTGAACTAGTGCGTCTGCTACTTTCACCTTCGCACTCCACAATGATTTCCCACCCTCGATATCCATTCATAGATCGACGGTTCATAGCGATTGTGGGGTTCAACTTGACTATCATGAAATTTGACATCTTGGAGCTTCAAGCTCCAAGGTTCCTAGACCCAGGTCACGTGGATCTTCAGATAAATCTTGGGCTATGATCCTTGCTCTTAGTCGGGTTTTTTGGTTAAGGACTTAGGCGTGAGTTCAAAGTCTCTTAGACTACTGGTCTGAAGGAAACACCTTCCCAACTCGCAGAGCTTTAAGCTCTAAATCAAGGCAAGGTAACTTGTGAGGTTACTGAAATGGTAGCTATGCCAAGAGGCTTGCTCCGACTCTTAGAACGGTGATGTAATTCCCTGGGGAAATCACCTTCGAGTGATTAAACTAGATCATGTGGAAGAAACAATAAGAAGTATAGGTTCTCAAGGGAAAGAATGCATGTTCATAACTTAATCATTTAATACAGAAAAGAACCATTTATAGACATATAACTACTCACATGCATCCATTAATTACAATTCAAAGCACAAGGCAAGAAAACACTTATCAAAACCATAGGGAGTGATGTGACTGCTGAAAGGGGTGCTCGTTTCCTCCCAACCATAGGTTCAGTCAGTCCCAATGGATTTATCACTGGTCACCCCCGAGCTTAAGCCATGATGCTTTGAGATTCAATCTCTTACTTCCAGCTCAATGGAAGTTAGGGACGAAGGTTACTCTCCTTCTCCCAATACAGAAATAGATAAGGACAAAGGTTGATCTCCTTCTCCCGGATCAATCTCTCTTTTATATGATCATAACTCATTGTTCTGCGTTCAGTCCTCCCTCGGACCCGAGAGCTTCTGCTCTCATCTCTGCATTTTTCGCAGGTTTTCCCTCTGCCAACCCTGCTTCCTTTCTTGCCTTCCTCAGCAAGATTGTGTGTGGCTCAAATTCCTAGTCTATGGTCAGGTCTGGAATCCTTACAGATGGGTGGTCTTCCCCATCACCTCATTAACTCTTGAGGAGGTCTTCCCACCTACCAGCCCGACTGAAATTCATTCTTGGGTCAAAGGGTTGTTCTGATCTGAGAAAATAATTCCAGCATGGTACTGGTTTGGTGGAGGTTAACGCAACCATTCATGGTCCCGTCCACCACCTTTTCATAGTATTCATGGTTTTTCTCTTAGCACATCCCCTCTTTCAGCAGTCATGCCACATGTAACCATTTTCTATTAGAATAAAAGAATTTACATTCATCGACCCTTTTGTGCAAAGGTCCCTCAAATCAAACATTCACACTTTTAAGTTTTCCATAGTTCCTTGTCCCATATAGTTATATTTACATACTGGGGGAAACAGGGTGTTACAATTCCCTCCCCCTTAAAGGAACATTGTCCTCGGTGTTCTTTCTCAAAAACACCTGGCATGCCTTTCCCATTCAGTTGTTTCAAAAATCTTGATCCTTCTTTCTCGGTCAGGTCCTTTTTTAGACCCTTAATCTTGGTGACCTTCTTTCAATAATTCTTGGACAACAAGCACGTTAATCATAGTCTTATGAAAAAACATTGCTTAAAAATTTCTAGGAAAAATTTCATAATCTTAGCACAATAATTATCTACGTAGTTTGTGGATTTGTATCCACATGGTTGTTTTCTTATCCAGGCTCATTGTTTTTCCTTGACATACCCATTGGGTGCATGATCCCAATAAATATTTTACAATAACTATCAAGGTTTCATCTTCCTTGCGATCACTCACCCTCTAGGCCCAGGCTCAGGCATCCCCTTTTCTGCTATATAGTCCCTCAGGTGATCCATCTTGCCTTGCCAAGGTTTTCTCGCACAGGAAGAACTACCCATCGTGTGCATGATCCCAATCAATAGTTTACAAGAAATATTAAGGTCTCATCTTCCTTGCAGTCACTCACCCTCCAGGCCCAGGCTCAGGCATCCCCTTCTCTGCTATATAGTCCCTCGGGTGATCCATCTTGCCTTGCCAAGGTTTTCTCGCAAAAGAATAACTCAGAGACTTTATCAAGCCTTACAGTCAAGGCATCCCTCAGACTTGCTCTATCAAGGCGTCCCTTCATCTTGTGTTACCTCAACACAATATATTTTAGGTGATCATGGCTTACCACAGGATTCTCATTGCTCAGTAGTAGCCATTTTTCATCATATGTCCTTTCTCGACAGATCTTTTCTTCTCACTCATATCACAGGCATACAAAAATTCATGAGACATCATCATAAATTTTAAATTCAAAAATTTTCTTGTAAATCTGTCACCCACATATTTCCAAATTTCATAATTTGTTTTCATATTTGTTTCGCGCAAGAACCAAATTCATAATTATGGGACTTTCCTTCCCATAGAAGTTTGGCTCAGCAAGTAATTGGTATTTTGTATGGGCTTACAACGCTTCCATATCCAAGACCCCTTTGCTTCATTCACTTTCAACTTCAATCAGCCAAACAAATTGTTAGTTTCCCATGCACATATATTTTATTACACCTTTATAACGTCGTCACAAACAATTTTAGAGTTGTGCATACTAACAATGAAATTCACTTTCTCAAAAAAAGGGAAATACCATTCCTTTCATTTTGGCTCAGCGGGCAATTGGTCTCCCTTATGGGCTTACAACACTGCCATATCCATGACCCTTTTTCTCCTTGCAATTCATTATTTTCACAACCAAAGAAACTATTAGTCTCTCATGCATCCATGTACATATATATCTATATTCAAAACCATGCATACTAACAATTCATCACATCTATATAAATATGAAAAGGGAGTCCCATTCATTGCCTATGCCTCATTTCAACATACCAAACCTTTCAAAACGTATTTCAACATTTCAAAGGATTTAACAAATGTGCCAGTATTAACGGCCAATTTCATACCCAATGCAATCTTCCATTGATTTCAAGATTGTCACACTTTATGACAGTTTCATGGCCATGGTGTGTTGGAATTTAACCAACCTCTTCACCACATGGCTTATTCATTTTCATTCACTCTTACATCAGGACCATGCTTCCTACTATAGGCCGATCACGATCCCAAATCGGTACACATGAAACTCAAAAGTTTCACATGAATGACTTTAAGCATTCTTCCTTCATTAATAACCAGGGTTCCAACAATTGTGGCCACCCAATTTGTTTTCCTTCAACACTTACATAATGTAAGTAAAACACTAGAAGGTCCTCCTTCCTTACTGAAAAATCCATGCAATGTGCTAGCTATGAGCACCTTTATTCCCTTAGAACTAGTTCTCGTGACCACAGTCTAACGTAGAGTGTTAGACTCTATCTTCCTTGACTGGCCTGAAGGAACTTCGTCTTCTCTCCATGTGATCGAGAGTTGTGACCTTAGCTCTATTCTTTTCAGGTGCTACCCTTTCGACTACCATGTCTGGGTGCTATGATCCTAGCTAAACCTCTTGTCTGCAATGCGACGGTGAAGATCTGTCTTTCCCCAGATTCAACTGTTGCAAGGGATTGTGGAACCTCAACTAGCTCTCTCTTTATCAGAGAGTTCAATATCTGCAATACAAAAGGTGTTCTCCCAACTCTTTTAACCGTGGTCATTGATCATCCACCCCAATGATATCAACAGTGTAGGCTAATTGTGAGCCATGAACTAGCATGCCCATTAATTTTGCTTTCACACTCTGTAGTGAATACGGGTCGTCGATCTTATCGAACTACTAGCGTCTGATCTGTTAAATCTATTGGATATTGAATTCAATCTGACGAATGAGATCGCCTTACTTATAGTGAATGGCTCGCATTCATCTCCTCTGTCAGGTTCTTGATTAACCCGTTTCGATCAGGTTTTTCTTTCGCAATCCTCACGATCTTGATCTGTAATTGATTGAGGGGATTTCTATGATTTCTTAGTAAAAAAAAATGACCTTTTGAGTCAACAGAGATCATTAGGTTCAAATGTTACTACATCATACAATTAGTCTTCACTGCCAGAGGTTCACACCTCCAACATTCGGGTTCTCCTTCCCGATTCATACCCTACTTGGGTATCCAGGGGATACAACTACCCTTTCAAAATTATGTGCATAACATGGGACAACAAAATATTTCAAAAGGGATCCTCACCCCTATCTATTCATACCCTGAGCCACATAAGCATGAACATTTTTATATATATTCTTGGTTTCTATCACCCTCTTTCTAATCTTTACCTCATCAGTGGTGCTTTAGCAGGATTTTCACAGTCCTGTCAACAATATTTCGATCGCAGCCTTCCCATGCTCACCCTCTGCTTGAGGTTTCCCATTATTGGTAAATATATTCCTCAGCAGTTCCAATTCCTTTCTATACACAACATGCATCATTAGTTATAATATCAATTAAAATGCATGTATCATAACATCCAAATCCATAAAACTTCTTCACAATGTCCTAGCATATATTTATGCACTTCATCACATTATCTTCAAGGGTTTCCATGACTGCAATACAGACAGTTCTCAACTATTCTGTAGTAATACAATCATCATCACTATGGTGTCAAGACATTTACCTTTATCAGTAAATCAGCTTTCTCATTCCAGAGGAAACTTAACACATAGCAATAAAGGAGTTGGGGGATCTCCCCTTCTTCCAATTCTTTCTACACTGCCTGGGACTTTTCAGCCCAGCTGAGTTATTGTAAGTTTTAAACCTGCGAAGTAAAGCAATGCATATAGATTCTTAAGAAAAATAGAAATTAATCAATGGCTCATTCACATAGTACACAGAGATTTATACCGGAAACCCTCAACCGGGAAAACCTTTCTTATATTCATTATATCGAATTTCACCATTCACCATACAATATATATACAATGTTTTTAGGTATTCCGTAGATACCAAAACCCTAATCCCTTAATCTGGGATTAATTAAGAAAACCGCTAAAAATAGCAAAATCCACTAAAAATAGAAAAAAACGCCCAAAAAAATATTTTGGGGCATTGCCTCGAATGTTGCGCATAACCAAGGGGGCCATACCTAACCCCCCCTAGGAAGTGCCCGGTGCACACAAAAAAAAGAGCACTACTATAGGGATCATCATACACATTTTTCGAACCTGACGCGCCCACACACACACATGCAAAGAATATAACATATACCCAACATTCTCCCACTTGTTGTTTTCTTTGCATCCAGGGGTCCACAGAGTTATATAGTCAACAATCCAGGGAAGCAATGCCCATTTTTACTCTACACTAGGAGAACTTTTATGTGCTCACTGACTTTGTCAATAAATCTACAACATTCTTCAAAGTGTCAACCTTTTCCAGCAACACCTTCTTTTCCTCAACCATGTCTCTCACAAAGTGATATTGAACATCAATATGCTTTGTCTTCAAATATTAAGTTGGGTTCTTTGCCAAAAGATTCCACTTTGACTATCACAATCTAATATCACTGCTTGTTGTACCAACCCAATACCTGAACACAATCTCTATAACCATACTACTTCCTTGCTTGCATGAGCGGCTGCCATGTATTCAACTTCTGTAGTTGAGAGTGCCACTACAGGTTGTCTTTTTCTCATCCAACTGATTTCTCCTCCAAATAGGTTAAACACATACCCACTTGTAGATCTTCTGCAATCCAGATCTCTAGCCCAGTCTGCATCAACAAATCCATGTATGTCCACCACTCTATCTAATCCTAGTCTTCCTTGGTAGCACAATCCATAATTGGTAGTGCCACGCAAATACCTAAAGACCCTCTTTATAGTTTTCCAATGCTCCTTCCCTGGTTTTGACATATACCTGCTCAAAAATCCCTCTGCATGTGCAATGTTTGGTCTAGTACAGACCATTGCATACATCAAACTGCCAACTGCACTGGCATATGGAACATGGGACATGTCCTCTTCTTCTTCCTGTGTCTTGGGACATTGATCTACAGATAACTTTACACCTATAGGAATAGGCACCTTGACTGGTTTACTTCCATGCATATTAAACCTATGTAATATCATCTCAACATATTTTCTCTGATTCAACTAGAGTTTCTTGTTTGCATGATCTCTTTTAATCTCCATTCCCATAATGAAGTTAGCAGCACCAAGATCCTTCATGTCAAATTTGGAGGATAGTTGTGATTTCACTTCCTTAATAACATCCATTTTATTTCCTACCAACAACATGTCATGAACATACAACACTACATAAATGAAGTGATTACCAACATGCTTGGAATATACACAGTGATCAGCCCTACTTCTCGCAAATCCCAATCCAAGGATGTATGTGTCAAAATTTTGGTACCACATCCTATGTGATTTCTTCAGACCATATAGTGACTTCTTTAGCTTACAGACCAATTCTTTCTTTCCCTTCACTACAAAGCCTTATGGCTGCTTCATGTAGATTTATTCTTCCAGATCCCCATGTAGGAATGTTTTCTTCACATCCATCTGTTCCACTTCAAGATCAAAAGAAACAGCAATAGATAAAAGAAATATAATAGAAGTTAACCTAGCAACAGGAGAAAAAATCTCACCAAATTCAATTCCCTCTACCTGGGAATAACCTTTTGCTACTAACCGAGCTTTGTATTTCTCCACTTTACCTTCTACATTAAACTTCTTCTTAAACAACCATTTTCTACCAACAAATTTTCTTCCAGCTGGCAACTCAACTATATCCCATGCCTCATTCTTATCCAAGGCATCCATTTCTTCATCCATGGCCTTCTTCCATAGTTTACTATCCTCTAAATTCATTGCTTCCCATATAGTTCTGGGATCATCATCAGTAATAGATAAAGAAAAATTGGAACAAAAATTAGGTGGACTATACCTTTCTGGTTTCCTTCTTTCTCTCACTAATCTCCTCAATACTAGGGTATGAGATTCTTCTTCTTATTCTGCTTCATCTTCTTCAGATGATTCAAATTTTGCATCATCCAACTCAAGCTCTATTTTCTCAGGTTCTTCTTTCCTTGGTAGGAATTCTTGTTTGGAAACATCTTTTACCTCTCTAAAAACAACATCTTGACTGTAAACAGTCTTCTTAGTTTCTGGGTTCCAAATCTTATAACCTTTCACACCATCTTTATAACCAATAAAGATACACTTTTCAGCTTTATTATCCAGCTTACTCCTATTTTCCTTTGGAACATGTACATAAGCATCACAACCAAACACACTAAGATGTTCAAGAGAGGGTTTCTTTCCAGTCCATACCTCATGTGGATTTTTATCATCCAACACTGATGAGGGTGATCGATTGACCAAGTAACATGTTGTACCCACTACCTCTAGCCAGAATTCTCGTCCTAACCCAGGACCGTTGAGCATGCTCCTTGCTTTTTCCATCAGTGTCCCATTCATCCTTTCTGCAACTCCATTATGTTGAGGAGTGTATGAAGTAGTATTCTGCCTTTCTATACCACACTTCTTACAGAATTCTTCGAATTCATTTTCGTAGAATTCCCCACCATTATCTATTCTCAATACCTTTATTTTCTTCTCTGTTTGATTTTCTACCAGAGCCTTAAACTCTTTAAATTTATCAAATACCTCATATTTCTTTCTAAGAAAATAAATCCATGTTTTCCTTGAGAAATCATCTATGAATGAAACATAATACACAGATTTACCTAGGGATGGAACAGGAACAGGTCCAAACACATCACTTTGTATCAATTATAAGATCTCCTTTGCTCTTGTAGCGCCAAATGGGAATCTTACTCGATTTTTTTTACCATATATGTAATGTTCACAAAAATAAAAATCCAGAGTGCAATTAGACATACTTTCAACCATACCTTTACCATGTAGTGTTCGTAGGCCCTTTTCTCCAGTATGTCCCAGTCTTTGATGCCACAACATGGTCTTCTTTCCAGGGACAATATTGGTCTTGTCTTCTTTATTTCTCTACTCATGGACAACAAAACTATTACACCCATTAGTATAAGTGCTTCCCAACAACTTGTACAGAGTTCCACACTGAAATCCCCTCATCAACACCATTGTTCCTCATACCATCTTGCAAGTGTTCTTTCCAAATACAGTATCCACTCATGCATCATCCATCTTGCTTACAGATATTAGGCTCATGGCTAGTCTGGAATGTGCAGAACCCCAAGGAGAGTTCTAATCCTTCCATGTTTTAGCAGCAACTTAACCCTTCCACGTCTTAAGATTTTAATTGTCGAGTCATATCCTAGGAATACATCACCACCATCGTATTTTTCATATTCAAAGAACCACTCCTTGTGATGATTCATATGGTATGACGCACCTGAGTCGATCAACCATACATCACAGTCTGCATGTGTACTTGTAGATGCCAGGTAAACATCACCTCCTTCTTCAGTGGAGGTTTTCACCTCTATGGAAGAGGTACTATCAAATCCCTTTGGTTTATCAATCTTCTTAGACTTTCAATCTTTCTTATAATGCCCTTTTTTACCACACTTCCAGCATTTCCTCAAATATTTTCCTGGAGACTTAGATCTACCTGTAGATTTAGATCTCCCCCCCCAAGGCTTACCAGGATTCTTGTCTTCGATACGACCTCTTACAAATAAAGCATTTGTGTTATGACTATCCATGCTTTTCCGCCTCATCTCTTCAAATAACAAGGATGAAACTACATCCTCATACTTCAATGTAGATTGAGTGGTACTACCAATTGCTACAACCAGATTATCCTAAGAGTCTGGCAAAGAACATAACAAATTAATACACTTATCTTCTTCTGCAATCGTAATATTAACAGAGACAAGTTGACTTACCAGAGTATTAAAGGCATTTATATGTTCTATCACAGAATCTTCATCTTCCATCCTAAGATGATACAACTTCTTTTGAAGAAACAACTTGTTTACCAAGGACTTTGATTGATACAAATTCCCCAACTTATCCCATATTTCCTTGGTTGTAGATTCTCCTGAGACATTCAACAACAATGAATCTGCCAGGCAGAGTCGAATAGTACTCCTTGCTCTTCTGTCCAACTTCTCACAATATTCCTTCGACATACCAGTAGGTGGTGTACTAGTAGTTTGTCTACTAGTAGGTTGTGTACCAGTAGCCTATGTGCTAGTAGATGATGTACCAGTAGGTTGTGTACCAGGATCCACAGCGATCCATTGTTCTTTCTCTACAAGAAGGTCCTCCATCTTGAGCTTCCATAGCTCAAAGTTTTTACCGTTGAACTTCTCTATCTCGATTCTAGATGAGCTCGTCATTCCTCTTTCTATACTTGAATCTCCATTACAAAAGCTCCCACTAAACCCAGGTTTATCACAGACCCAAGATAAACTTGATCTATCACGACCGAGCCAAACCCTCAGCAAAAAAGGCATCCCTCTGAAACCAAAAACAAGCTCTGATACCACATGTAATTTTTAAACCTGCAAAGTAAAGCAATTCTTATAGATTCTTAAGAAAAACAAAAATTAATCAATGGCGCATTCACATAGTACACAGAGATTTATACCGGAAACCCTCAACCGAGAAAATCTTTCTTATATTCATTATATCGAATTTCACAATTCACCATACAATATATATACAATTTTTTTAGGTTTTCCGTAGATACCAAAACCCTAATCCCTTAATCCGGGATTAATTTAGAAAACCGCTAAAAATAGAAAAAAACGCCCAAAAAAAAAACTGGGGCACTGCCCTAAGCTACTGCCTGGTTCCGAACATTGTGCGTAACCAGGGGGGGGCATACCTGTCCCCCCCTGGGACCCCCCTAGGAAGTGCCTTGCACACATGACACAAAGAACACTACTAGAGGGATCGTCAGATGCATTTGTCGAACCTAACGCGTCCACACACACACACACGTGCAAAGAATATAACATATACCTAACAATTATCTCTAAAGACCTCATTGCCTTTTCTTAACATGGATTCAACCAATCCTATTCAATCAAACATACTCCTTTATTCATTCATTAGTCTTCTATTCATTATATGATTCTTTCAAAATGTAATCCATGATTCTTATATATATATATATATAAGCTTGTAGCTCACTGTTTAGTTTTTCAACGGTTACTAAGGTTGTGACTTTGTTTTCTTGACAGAGTCTTCACACAGTTCCTCCATAGGGAATTCCTTCAGCATGCAACTTCCTTACTGCATATCCATGACTATCTTTGATGGCCTCAACCTTGAATTAGCTTAAGCTTGTTACTAAGCATTTTCTAAGAAATATAAACATGCATTTTTTTTGTCATGCATCCATATTATGTATCCACACATATTATGGTTTTGTTTACTTACATCCATGATGTACTTAACCACATACATTTCTACTTTAAAATCAGTCAACTCTTGATTGTTCACAATCATTCTCATGTGATTCTCAAAGGCATAATCATTTGCCTCTTATCATGACAATCAGAGCACCTTTTCTCTTTTACTCTTTCATATATTTATATTAGTACTCCCTAAGGAAAAGGGAATACATTCCCCTCAAGCTATTATTTGGAACAAAACTTTCATGACTCTTCAGAATGGAGTCATCCATGCATCCATAATATTCATTTAATCTGGACAAGAGCAATTCTTGCTTTATATTTCACTCATCGGGGCAACCATATGGTGCCTACATCTATACGTTGTCATCATACATGTGCATCACTTGCACATTTAATATCATTCATACCTAACTGGTATTGATATCAGTCTTCATATTAAGAATCTTCACAATGCATTAAACCCATGCACTCAAGCATAATTAAACACAGCTAAGTATTCATCATGCTAGCTTATTGCATGCGCCTTTTCCATGTCATTCACACATGGACATATCAGGTTTCTATATCCTTTTCCAAGGATCTTCCAATCATCCTTATGATCATGTATACGCATTCGTGTATACGTAGCTGCATCTCTTGCACCTTTTTACTTAATGCATTCACTTGATAGTTTAATTTCATCATCTGTGTCCTTTAGTTTGATATTTCTAGTCCCTTACAGAAATAATCTCATAGTCATATATCGTATTGATGTTGCCTTCTCTCATGGAAATAACCAACCAGGGTCACTTTCCTCTATATGCGACAACGTCTAGCAAGAAAACCTCCTTGCCTCAGCGTCCATAAGGTTTTATGCATATCACCTTTCTCTAGTAATGAGGAGTTATATACTCTGAGTTTAATGTAAAGAAGTAACTATAACTTCCAAGGATCCTATCGGATCCTATCAGATTCCTTTAAGCCCACAAAGGTATTAACCATTATATAATCAACCATCATCAGTGCCTGAGGTTCCAACTGCCCATGCTTAGAAGCAGTGTTACGAACACCAGGTCATCCGTCTTTCGGGCTCCAGTTGCTCTTGACAGAACCCTGCCACCTTCAACTATCCACATTAAAGTCTTATTATAAATGTTAATTAGCATATCCCTACTCCAGTAAGAGTACTTATCACTTTGACAAAGGGCTAAAGAAATTCTTCTATTGAAATACAACAAGAATTCCCAAAATCACAGGTTCAATCTGTAGCCCTTCTCCTCAAGGAGTAAATGCAGATAATGATACCTCCTTACGTGACTCATACATGATCTCAAGCAGGCCAAGTGTTGTAATCATGCTCTGATACCAATTTGTAACACACCCATGATCGGCCATAAAAAATTTCGCTTTTCTTAAAGGACAGATTCTCCATCCATGGTTTCTAATTTGGAAGGTTGGGGAACCAGTCCAACCTCCCGGTCAAGGATCTCTAATTCTGGAGCCAAAAGACTCTCTGAGACCTTGATGGTCTCATTCTATAATTAGACACAGACCCTTTTGACTTCCTGGTGCAGGTCTAAAGGTATCCACGACCCTCCTCTTCATGCCTACAAAATATCGGAGTCTAGGCACTATATCCTTTTCTGATAAGCCCCTTCCTTGATATAACCTTTGGTGATGTCCTTACGTAACCACGTGATTGCGGGCATGACCAAGGGTGGTTTGAAACCAAACTACTTTTCGCCCCACAATTCACCTTGAGCCTCCACGTGTCCTTTCTCCAAAACCGTGGTCTGGATTGCGGCCCATCCTCAAATTTTTAAAGTTCGCGCACCTTCGGTCCCTGCAATGCAACGGGACCGTCGATCTCATGACCTTGACAATGCTTCTAAAATTGACAGCTCAGATCTATCCTTTCCGAATCTACGGATCAGATCCAACCTTTCTAAATCAATGGTTGTGATTTATTTCATGATTTGGGTTTTGGGAGTTTCAACTCTCAACCCTTGCCTTCTCTCGTAGTCACATATCTCTTGCCACACGTCCTCTTTAATCAACGGCATTGATCACTTCGTGATTTTGTACTTTGGGAGTCTTAAGTCTCAAATTTTAATTCCCCTCGAAGTATGTTGATTTATGTCGCATGTCCACTTGAATCGGATGATTGAGGCTTATTTCGGGTCTTTACCCAAAATCCACATATTCTTTCACGTCCCCCTTAATCTGTTGGCTATGAATTACTTCGGGACTTTACCTAGAGTTCATATATTTATGCCACGTCTCTTCTAGATCAGACAGTCCAGATTCACTTCAGGTCTTCAGAGTTCGGCAATCTCAATTCTAAACTAAAACCCTAGTGTGATTCACATGGAGACACTGATCCATTGACACGTACCCCTCCTGGCGATCAACGGCCAGGACCTACTTCAGGTCTTTGGCACTTTTCAACCAAGACTGGATAAACAGCCTTCAGCTCCCTTCTCGATCAACGATTGAGATTCCACTTCAGGACTCCGACACTTTCACCCTCTACTTTCCTCTGGATTATTTTGTACCCTGAGTGCTAGATCTAGCGCCACATGTCCACCTTAAATCGACGAATTTTGTCCGCTTCAAGACTTCAGCCTTCGGACATCTCAAACTTCAAATCCTCCTTGATTCATTTCCTTTGGAAAGTTCTATCTGGAGTTCGCAATCTGATGACATGTGTCCTCCTTCAGATCGACATCTCCCAGATGCTTCAGTTGTTCAAGATTTGACGATTTCAAACTCTTGTCCATCCCGTTCTGCCAGAGTGTTTTCACCCAGAGTTCACGATCGGTCACCACATGCCCTCTGGATCCAATAGTCCAGATTCTCTTCAGGTCTTTGGTGATTCTGCTCTCTCCTTGACCACAAGCTCTTGCTCAAGAGTTGTAAATCTTGCACCACTTGTCCCTCTTGGCGATGAACGGTCCCAATTTACTTTGGGACTTCGGGACCTTGGCCAGTCAACCCTCTCGTGCACACAAATGTTAAAATGCATGCACTTTACCTTATATCGGATGACTAACATCCCTTTGCGCTCAGATCTGATGGTTAGGATCTATTCCTTCCTAGTGCTTCTACTCTGCTTCCCTGGATGTTGATCTAACGGTCCAGGCTTCTCCCTGCAACCAATTTGACGGTTGTTGTCGCTCCTCCTCCTGAGCTTTTGATTTCTTCCGACTTGGAAGATTTTAGTAAATGTTCAAAGGCCTCAGCCTTTGTTCCTTCTGTGAGTTCGACAATCTTGGGTCCCACCTTCGCTCTTGAAAACATTATCTCTTCTGATCTTTTTTATTCTCTCATACCGATGATACCGAGGGACTCCGTTACTCCAGGAATTTCCAAAAGTGATCAGGAATACCCATCTCACAACTATTCATGGTCTGGCGGTCATGATCTGATCGATATTGAGGTGTTCGTTGATCGACGATTCACAACAATTGCGGGGTCCCAACGTGCGTGCTCTTTATCAGAGAGCTCAACCTCTGCACTCTGGAAGTACTCTCCCAACCTATTCGAACCGGAGTCATTGATCTTCCATCCCAACAAGATCAAAGGAAATGGTGAATTCTGGGCCGCGAAACAGCGCGTCCACTACTTTCACCTTCGCACTCTGCAATGGTTTCCCACCCTCGATCTCCATTCATATATTGACGGTTCATAGAGATTGCGGGGTTTGTCTTGACTATCGTGCAATTTGACATCTTGGAGATTCGAGCTCCAAGGTTCCTAGACCCAGGTCATGTGGATCTTCAGATAACTCTTGGGCTATGATCCCCACTCTTAGTCTGGTTTTTTGGTTAAGGACTTAGGCATGAGTTCAAAGTCTCCTAGACTACTCGTTTGAAGGAAACACCTTCCCAACTTGTAGAGATTTAAGCTCTAGATCAAGGCAAGGTAACTTGTGAGGTTACTGAAATGGTAGCTATGCCAAGAGGCTTGCTCTGACTCTTAGAACGGTGATGTAATTCCCTGGGGAAATCGCCTTTGAGTGATTAAACTGGAGCACGTGGAAGAAACAAGCAAAAGTATAGGTTATCAAGGGAACGGACGCATGCTCATAACTTAATCATTTAATACAAAAAAAGAACCATTTATAGACATATAAATACTCACATGCATCCATTAATTACAATTCAAAGCACAAGGCAAGAAAACAGTTATCAGAACCATAGGGCATGATGCGACTGCTGAAAGGGGTGCTCGTTTCCTCTCAACCATAGTCTCATTCACTCCCAATGGATTTATCACTTGCCACCCCTGAGCTTAAGCCACGATGCTTTGAGATTCAATCTCTTACTTCCAGCTCAATGGAAGGTAGGGACGAAGGTTACTCTCCTTATCCCAATACAGAAATAGATAAGGATGAAGGTTGTTCTCCTTCTCCTGTCTCAATCTCTCTTTTCTGTGATCAGAACTTACTGTTCCTCTTTCAATCCTCCCTCGGACCCGAGAGCTTCCACTCTCATATCTGCATTTTTCGCAAGTCTTCCCTCTGCCCACCCTGCTTCCTTTCTTTCCTTCCTCAGCAAGATTGTGTGTGGATCGAATTCCCAGTCTGTGGTCAGGTTTGGAAGCCTTACAGATGGATGGTCTGTCCCATCCCCTCATTAACTCTTGAGGAGGTCTTCCCACCTAGCATCCCGGCTGAAATGCATTCCTAGGTCAGAGGGTTGTTTTGATCTAAGCAATTAATTCCATCATGGTACTGGTTCGATGGAGGTTAACGCAACCATTCCTGGTCCCCTCCACCACCTTTTCATAGAATTCATGGTTTTTCTCTTAGCACATCCCCTCTTTCAACAATCATGCCACACAAAACCATTTTCTATTATAATAACATAATTTACATTCATCAACCCTTTTGTACAAAAGTACATCAAATCAAACATTCACACTGTTAAGTTTGCCATAGTTCCTTGGCCCATATAGTTATATTTACAGACTGGGGGAAACAGGGTGTTACATGAATGTAACACCCTGTTTTCCCCCATGATTGTAATTATGTTGAAGACTTCATATGGTTATGTTTATGAAGCTTGTAATCATGTTTTGATTAATGAAAAAACTGGACAACTGACTGAGGAGAGAAGAACCTTGAGAGTACTAGCCATGATATCACATGTGGAATTGATGAAGTGGACAGGTGAGGGGGAGCTAAGATATTTTAGTGAAGAAAATAGGAATTTTACTTAACAAGATTGCCTATACTTATAAACATAATCTTACACCTGCTAGCATGCCCATATTGGTATGCATCCATGTGACTAGTAATGGAAGTCAAAACATTTGTTGAGGCAGTTAATAATTGATGATAGTTTGGTCTCTTGAAGAAGGTAAGGGATGATTTAGAAACCTGGAGAACAGGACACCTCGGATCCCCCCTTCAGTAACTCGGACCCCAGAACAAAAAGTCATGTCTACATAAATCCATGGGAATCCCAAGGCATTGGTGGAAGAAGAGACCAAAGGTGAAAATTCATCATCGATAGAGACAGAGAGGAGAGAAGTTGATAGAGACAGAAGTCGAGACGAGAGGAAAGAACATAGTCAACAAGGTTGGTATCAAAGAGAGATCATGCACTGCATAGAAGAGGGAATATTTTGAGGAAGGGTGAGTGAGCGATGAGCTCGCAAGCTAAGGGTGCAGTGAACAGAGCGTTCATTTTCATAGATGGAAGAGAAGAAAAAAGTGGATAGATTTCCTTAAAGAAAATAGGAAATTTGTCCAATTAGATGATGATCACCCTGAAATAGAGAAGACTCGAATCTATACTGGAGAAATAAAGCGTTGCATCTTGGTACTTACTGGATAGAAACCAGCACCGGTAAGGGGAGGTTGTTGAGGGACTTGATAGCAGAGAAGGGAATCTCTTGTGCAAAGGAAATCTTGTTGATAAACTACCTGATAATCCTGTGGAATCCATGAGATTAGTGGGAAGGGGGGAACTTTTGTTGTTATCAGTGGAGGAAGGAGAGTAACCTTCATGGATCATCTAAATTGAATCATTCCCTTATGATATCATGGCTAATAATAGGGGTGGCTTATTGTAGGAAGGCACTTTATAGTATGGCCTAAGGTTGGGAGGAAAGGTGTCCTCTCTCAATCCGTTGGTTGTTGCTATCTTCCCTCAATAGATAAGTTTTTAATCCATCTTGTTTATTGTCTAATAATAATGTAAATGTGTGATTTCCAATATTATGGGAAAATGTGAATTCATGTGAATGTATCAATTGAAATCTATAAGTAAGATGGAATGTATGCTTTTATTTCCACCATTAATCTATTAAATTCATGAAGTCAAGTGAATATTGTGTGGTGTTGTGTAATATTGGAAGTCTTGCAGGTTTAGAGGAAATTTTGCAAGACATGGAGAAAAATTTCATTTGGGAGATGAAGGGAGTATCTCGGTCCCTGTAAATTTCTGGGTAGACTAAGGAACCCCCAAGTCTTGATGGAATATCCTATTATTAAGTGTAAAGCTTGCAAGATATGCAAGAAATTCATTTATAATGAAGTCAGAAGGACCTTGAAGGTCTTAGAATAGTTTATGAACCCTTGAGAGTCTGGAAAACCTTAGGATGTCAACTGTTAAAACCCAAAAGTGACTAGGTCTCGAGCCGAACTGTTTCTTTAACATGAAACTGAGCTCTGAGTTGGGACAATTCTTAGCCATCAATTTGTTTCACTGAGTGTAGCTCAGTCATTCATCGAAGTATGCATTCAAGAAAGAGTCAAGTTGTGAACTTGACAAGGACCTTTGATCCGTCGAATGAGAATTTGGTGAGATGCGAGCCATTTTTTGGGAGCAGAAGTTCAAAAAAATACCTAAGGTGGGATCGAGGAGAGTTCTGATGATGAAAGGGGGCATGGGCCTTAGATATATTGAAGGATCCCTCCTCACCATTGGATCTGCAAGATACAATGTTGACAAAGGAAAATATGGTCCATTGATGTTGAGTTTAGTTTCATCGGGAGAAGAGTAGTTTCCAATATTGAGGAGGAGGCTGGAGCTATGAGCCAACGACAATGAAATGCATGGGAATTGTTGATTTGTCAAAATAGATCCATACAGATCATAGTCGTCGAATATTAGTTGGTTTGGCCACAAGAAAGGGGGCCAACAACCTTAACCATCATCTAGTTAAAAATTAGAGATGTGATCCTGACTGTTGACAGAGGTGTTGTGATCACCATCTGATCTAGTCAAAGTAATCATCAGGATCAAGTGATCGAAAGTAGGCCTTGAAGTTTAAGTGGGTGAACTTTGATGACAACAAAAACCTTTATAATAATAAATGAGGGTTGTTGATTGGTGAATGGGATGGATGGAATCTCATCCATAGATTTCCATAGGTCCCACCTACACATCTTAGAATATTTTCAAGCATGGGCATTAAACGTCATCTAAGTTAAAGGAAATGAAATGATCAAAGTCGTTCAGAGTCAAAGTTTGAGATTCGTTGGTTCTGAAGACTGGACTCATTTGATTTCATCGTCAGAACGTGGGGTTGGGGATGACTTATGTCTCCATTAGGAAAAGACGTCGGATATGGAGAATACTAAAGAAAACAAGCCAACCAAAATCCAAGTGAATATTGTGTGGTGTTGTGTAATATTGGAAGTCTTGCAGTTTTAGAGGAAAGTTTGCAAGATATGGAGAAAATTTTCATTTGGGAGATGAAGGGAGTATCTCGGTCCTTGTAAATTTCTGTGTAGACTAAGGAACCCCCAAGTCTTGATGGACTCTCCTATTATTAAGTGTAAATCTTGCAAGATATGAAATAAATTCATTTACAATGAAGTCAGAAGGACCTTGAAGGTCTTAGAATAGTTTATGAACCCTTGAGAGTCTGGAAAACCTTAGGATGTCAACTGTTAAAACCCAAAAGTGACTAGGTCCCAAGCTGAACTGCTTCTTTAACATGAAACTGAGCTCTGAGTTGGGACAATTCTTAGCCATCAATTCATTTTAGTGAGTGTAGCTCATTCATTCATCGAAGTATGCATTCAAGAAAGAGTCAAGTTGTGAACTTGACAAGGACCTTTGATCCGTCGAATGAGAATTCGGTGAGATGTGAGCCATTTGTTGGGAGAAGAAGTTCAAAAAAATACCTAAGGTAGGATCGAGAAGAGTTCTGAAAATGAAAGGGGGCATGGGCCTTAGATATATTGAAGGATCCATCCTCACCATTGGATCTTCAAGATACAATTTTGACAAAGGAAAATATGGTCCATTGATGTTGAGTTTAGTTTCATCGGGAGAAGAGTAGTTTCCAATATCGAGGAGGAGGCTGGAGCTATGAGCCGACGACGAAGAAATGCATGGGAATTTTTGATCCATACAAATCATAATCATTGAATATTAGTTGGTTTGGCCACAAGAAAGGGGGCCAACAACCTTAACCATCATCTAGATAAAAATTAGAGATGTGATCCTAACTGTTGACAGAGGTGTTGTGATCACTGTCTGATCTAGTCAAAGTAATCATCGGGATCAAGTGATCAAAAGTAGGCCTTGAAGTTTAAGTGGGTGCACTTTGACGACAACAAAAACCTTTATAATAATAAATGAGGGTTGTTGATCGGTGAATGGGATAGATGGAATCTCATCCATAGATTGTCATAGTTCCCACCTACACATCTTAGAAGAGTTTCAATCATGGGCATTAAACGTAATCTAAGTTAAAGGAAACAACATGATCATAGTCGTTGAGAGTCAAAGTCTGAGATTTGTTGGATATGAAGACTGGACTCATTTGATTTCATCGTCAGAACTTGGGGTTGGGGATGACTTATGTCTCCATGAGGAAAAGAAGCCCGATATGGAGAAGACTAAAGAAAAGAAGCCAACCAAAATCCAAGTGAATATTGTGTGGTGTTGTGTAATATTGGAAGTCTTTCAGGTTTAGAGGAAAGTTTGCAAGATATGGAGAAAATTTTCATTTGGGAGATGAAGGGAGTATCTCGGTCCCTGTAAATTTCTGGGTAGACTAAGGAACCTCCAAGTCTTGATGGACTCTCCTATTATTAAGTGTAAAGCTTGCAAGATATGCAAGAAATTCATTTACAATGAAGTCAGAAGGACCTTGAAGGTCTTAGAATAGTTTATGAACCCTTGAGAGTCTGGAAAACCTTAGGATGTCAACTCTTAAAACCCAAAAGTGACTAGGTCTCGAGCCGAACTATTTCTTTAACATGAAACTGAGCTCTGAGTTAGGACAATTCTTAGCCATCAATTTGTTTCAGTGAGTGTATCTCAGTCATTCATCATAGTATGCATTCAAGAAAGAGTCAAGTTGTGAACTTGACAAGGACCTTTGATCCATCGAATGAGAATTCGGTGAGATGTGAGCCATTTTTTGGGAGAAGAAGTTCAAAAAAATACCTAAGGTGGGATCGAGGAGAGTTCTGACGATGAAAGGGGGCATGGGCCTTAGATATATTGAAGGATCCCTCCTCACCATTGGATCTGCAAGATACAATATTGACAAAGGAAAATATGGTCCATTGATGTTGAGTTTAGTTTCATCGGGAGAAGAGTAGTTTCCAATATTGAGGAGGAGGTTGGAGCTATGAGCCAACGACGACGAAATGCATGGGAATTGTTGATCTGTCAAAATAGATCCATACAGATCATAGTCGTCGAATATTAGTTGGTTTGGCCACAAGAAAGGGGGCCAACAACTTTAACCATCATCTAGTTAAAAATTAGAGATGTGATCCTGACTATTAACAGAGGTGTTGTGATCACCGTCTAATCTAGTCAAAGTAATCATCGAGATCAAGTGATCGAAAGTAGGACTTGAAGTTTAAGTGGGTGAACTTTGACGACAACAAAAACCTTTATAATAATAAATGAGGGTTTTTGATCGGTGAATGGGATAGATGGAATCTCATTTATAGATTTCCATAGGTCCGACCTACACATCTTAGAAGAGTTGCAAGCATGGGCGTTAAACGTCATCTAAGTTAAAGGAAACGAAATGATCAAAGTCGTTGAGAGTCAAAGTTTGAGATTCTTTGGTTCTGAAGACTGGACTCATTTGATTTCATCGTCAGAACTTGGGGTTGGGGATGACTTATGTCTCCATTAGGAAAAGAAGCCTGATATGGAGAAGACTAAAGAAAATAAGCCAACCAAAATCCAAGTGAATATTGTGTGGTGTTGTGTAATATTGGAAGTCTTGCAGGTTTAGAGGAAATTTTGCAAGATATGGAGAAAATTTTCATTTGGGAGATGAAGGGAGTATCTCGGTCCCTATAAATTTCTGTGTAGACTAAGGAACCCCCAAGTCTTGATGGACTCTCCTATTATTAAGTGTAAATCTTGCAAGATATGAAAGAAATTCATTTACAATGAAGTCAGAAGGACCTTGAAGGTCTTAGAATAGTTTATGAACCCTTGAGAGTCTGGAAAACCTTAGGATGTCAACTGTTAAAACCCAAAAGTGACTAGGTCCCAAGCTGAACTGTTTCTTTAACATAAAACTGAGCTCTGAATTGGGAAATCTTAGCCATCAATTTGTTTCAGTGAGTGTATCTCAGTCATTCATCGAAGTATGCATTCAAGAAAGAGTCAATTTGTGAACTTGACAAGGACCTTTGATCCGTCGAATGAGAATTCAGTGAGATGTGAGCCATTTGTTGGGAGAAGAAGTTCAAAAAAATACCTAAGGTGGGATCGAGAAGAGTTCTGACAATGAAAGGGGGCATGGGCCTTAGATATATTGAAGGATCCCTCCTCACCATTGGATCTACAAGATACAATGTTGACAAAGGAAAATATGGTCCATTGATGTTGAGTTTAGTTTCATCGGGAGAAGAGTAGTTTCCAATATCGAGGAGGAAGCTAGAGCTATGAGCCGACGATGACGAAATGCATGGAAATTGTTGATCCATACAGATCATAATCATCGAATATTAGTTGGTTTGGCCACAAGAAAGGGGGCCAACAACCTTAACCATCATCTAGATAAAAATTAGAGATGTGATCCTGACTGTTGACAGAGGTGTTGTGATCATTGTCTGATCTAGTTAAAGTAATCATCGGGATCAAGTGATCAAAAGTAGGCCTTGAAGTTTAAGTGGGTGCACTTTGACGACAACAAAAACCTTTATAGTAATAAATGAGGGTTGTTGATCGGTGAATGGGATAGATGGAATCTCATCCATAGATTGTCATAGTTCCCACCTACACATCTTAGAAGAGTTTCAATCATGGGCGTTAAACGTAATCTAAGTTAAAGGAAACAACATGATCAGATTCGTTGAGAGTCAAAGTCTGAGATTCGTTGGATATGAAGATTGGACTCATTTGATTTCATCGTTAGAACTTGGGGTTGGGGATGACTTATGTCTTCATGAGGAAAATAAGCCCGATATGGAGAAGACTAAAGAAAAGAAGCCAACCAAAATCCAAGTGAATATTGTGTGGTGTTGTGTAATATTGGAAGTCTTGCAGGTTTAGAGGAAAGTTTGCAAGATATGGAGAAAATTTTCATTTGGGAGATGAAGGGAATATCTCGGTCCCTGTAAATTTCTGGGTAGACTAAGGAACCCCCAAGTCTTGGTGGACTCTCCTATTATTAAGTGTAAAACTTGCAAGATATGCAAGAAATTCATTTACAATGAAGTCAGAAGGACCTTGAAGGTCTTATAATAGTTTATGAACCCTTGAGATTATGGAAAACCTTAGGATGTCAACTGTTAAAACCCAAAAGTGACTAGGTCACGAGCCGAAATATTTCTTTAACATGAAACTGAGCTCTGAGTTGGGACAATTCTTAGCCATCAAATTGTTTTAGTGAGTGTAGCTCAGTCATTCATCTAAGTATGCATTCAAGAAACAGTCAAGTTGTGAACTTGACAAGGACCTTTGATCCGTCGAATGAGAATTCGGTGAGATGCGAGCCATTTGTTGGGAGCAGAAGTTCAAACAAATACCTAAGTTGGGATCGAGGAGAGTTCTGACGCTGAAAGGGGGCATGGGCCTTAGATATATTGAAGGATCCCTCCTCACCATTGGATCTGCAAGATACAATGTTGACAAAGGAAAATATGGTCCATTGATGTTGATTTTAGTTTCATCGGGAGAAGAGTAGTTTCCAATATCAAGGAGGAGGCTAGAGCTATGAGCCAACAACGACGAAATGCATGGGAATTGTCGATCTATCAAAATAGATCCATACAGATCACAGTCGTTGAATATTAGTTGGTTTGGCCACAAGAAAGGGGGCCAACAACCTTAACCATCATCTAGATAAAAATTAGAGATGTGATCCTGACTGTTGATAGAGGTGTTGTGATCACCGTCTGATCTAGTCAAAGTAATCATCGAGATCAAGTGATCAAAAGTAGGCCTTGAAGTTTAAGTGGGTGCACTTTGATGACAACAAAAACATTTATAATAATAAATGAGGGTTGTTGATCGGTGAATGGGATAGATGGAATCTCATCCATAGATTGACATAGGTCCCACCTACACATCTTAGAAGAGTTTCAAGCGTGGGCGTTAAATGTCATCTAAGTTAAAGGAAACAACATGATCAGAGTCATTGAGAGTCAAAGTCTGAGATTCATTGGATCTGAAGACTGGACTCATTTGATTTCATCGTCAAAACTTGGGGTTGGGGATGACTTATGTCTCCATGAGAGAAAGAGGACCCCGACGAAAACAAGGAAGAGTTCCGAGAAATCATAATTGTTGAGTCAACAATCCAACTGGCAGGCACCATTTCAGTGCCAAATAGGATGATGCAAGGGATAGGTAGCCACGTGGATTCCATGTGGAAATAAGTTGAAAAATGTTGGGAGGTTGTAACTCTTCATGTGGATCTCGGAATTTGCAAATATGGCAGTCATTGGAAAGCTCTCAACGAGAAGAATCCAATTATGAGGTGTAATGCTCGAAAAGAATCAAGTTGATGAAGAAGAAATTTTGACATCCCACCAGCCTAAGTGAGAATTATGGGGTTGGGTGTGTTACAACTGATCTCTAGGACATATTCAATACTACACATTGGTTGTATTGCAGTGATGGGGTCAACGAATAAAGGTTTTGGAAGCAGAGTTTTTTCTATTTCCTTTATTTTTTCTTGTAAGATCAAATTTTATTTTTTATATCATAAATAGACTCCTTCAAGGATTCTCTAGTTGCATCATTAAATTGTACGATTTTAAAGGCTATAACCCCATGAAAATCTATCTCTTATTTCCACTTCTCTGAAACCTTTTTATTTTTCAAGTTCACTTTTTCAATTAACAATTTTTTGGAATTATTATGGTAAGCCACATGGTGCAAAATGACAAACTCTTCTTCAAATATCTTTGGCTCTTGAGAATCTATCTCTTCAGATATAACCATGGTTCCAATCATTATATATTCTACCAAGCTAGAGTCTTCTATCACATCATCAAGTTCCATATCTTTGGGACTCTCTTCAATTTCAAGCAATTATTGTCCCTCCTTTTGTACTTCTCTTTTTATTTTAGTAGAAGTATGAATAGTGTGAGGTTTTTCAATTTTTTTTTTAGTAGGGTCCTTGTCTCCACCACAATATGAGTTTCCAGTGGATGAACTTATTTTTTATTGATCACTACTTTGGGGTTTGGTCTTTTCTTGGGTAATTTTATACAATACATTAGGTGAATTCAGGTTTTTATTTGTTGTCTCTACCCCTTTGATTTTAGTGCTTATTTGTGCTAAACAATTCCTCAATATCATTTAGGGTGTTTTCAACAAATGCTTCAAGAAGATTTTGGTTATCCCCCCCTCCTTCAAATTGCACAGACTTACTGAAATATGAAGCATACCCAACTAAATACATATGTGTAGAAAATAAATATTTTGGATCAAAAACCTAAATGGCCTAGGATTCCTTCAAACTGAGCTGGTCAAATTGAACTGCATATTCATCTAAATGAGAGATATGCTTCATATATATCTCTCCAAATCTCCATGGTAGTGGGATAAATTTATTTTTCCTTTTCTCATTGAAGAAATGTGCCCAGTATTTGTATTTTCTACACACTTTAATGACGAAAAGTTTGTCAAAAACATAGAATGGTAATTTTTATCACACAAATTGTAGGTTGGGAAAATCCTGAACCAATCCATAATATGGTGATAAGGGTGGGATATTTTATCCATTGTCACCTCAAATAAACCCTCCCCTTACTTTAGTGAAGGAAGAATCCAACAAAAGAGGGGAGTCTCGAGTGACCCTAGGGGGAAATGAGATGGAAAGTGATACTATGGAATTTATTCCCCTATAGTTCAAGTTACTAAGTGGAAGATGGCTTGGAAAGGAGTCTCATAAGTGATCAATGGTTGCCAAGAGCTCGATTACTTGTAGAATATGATTATACATGCCCGAGACATAATAAAAGATGAGATACAAGCCCAACAATCCAATGGAAAAGCAAGTGAAGATTTATGTCCTAATTAGCAGAAGTATATAATGATATAAATCAACAATGAAATAAATGAAATAGTTGCTAAACAAATCACTAAAATTCCAAGTAAATATGCAAGAGACTAACTAGAAATTACTAGTGAAACTCTAGTATGATAGCACAATACTTTAGAAACATTTAAAGGTCGGTTAATGTAAGTATTGAAGAGATATTTCTACAACCTTATGGACCATAGTATCTCAGTGCCTTTGTCGAGGGTGTGTTTCACCTTTGTTTTCAATACAAACTTTTTCCAAGACCATTTATTTTCCTTTTGTTATTTTTTTTTATGTTTACAAGTTGAAGCCAAGGTGGGGCGTCTACCTAAGCATGAAAAACAGTTCCCACCTTGACTCTAACTTGGTCACATCATGCTTCTCCAAGTTGAATTCATGTGTGGGGCTTCTACCTAAGCATGAAAAATAGTTCCCACACATGCTCTACCTCGGTTGGAATTTTGCATTAATAAATTTTTCACGGGTCCCATTATTTTCTTACGAGAGACATTTCATTGTCCTCAGGATCCCTAGGAGATCATCTAGAAATTTCATATTTGGATTTTATATTTTTCTAGCTACAATCCTCTAGGCCTTCAGCCCCTTCTTCCCATGAAATGAGGGACAATTCCTTCTTGTTTCAGTACACTTGAAAATCTCAAAAGGTAAGGAGATGAGGGGATGAAGAGTGGAAAGTGACAAATATGGTCGGGAATGGCACGATGAATTGTCAAGAGGACCTCTTAGTAGAAAACCTATCCCTAAGGGTGACCCACTTACTAGGGAAGAATGTCAACCACCAAAGTGAAATAGGGAAAAGAGAATAATTTCCAAGAAGATGTTACATAATCAAAAGCAGTTTAAAATGCAACAAACTCAAATGCATCAAATATCGAAATGAAACTCACCATAATACATGGCTTGTACCTCATGGAGAAATACCCAATGTCTTCCAAAATCTAGCTAGTGTGGTGGATACCCTCATGATGAACCTGGAACTGCGGTGGTGAGGTGGGTCTTTGTTTATGCAAGTGGACATTGTTGGTCAAGTTGTCTCTCGGTACTCCATGTCCTCATCTAAAAGGAGTTGCATCACAACTCCCAAGGGATGACCAAAAATTACCCTGAAAATGTTGCGACGGGTCATCCTCGAATGGATGGAACAAATTTGTAAACACATCATCATCAGGATGCCAAATATATAAATCATATACGCATGAAGACCAGTCCTTTGAAAATGAAAACTCAACCCCCTTTGCTTGAGAGTTACCCTCAATGTCGTAAATGGGGTCTCTATCAAAAATGAAATGACCAACATTCCATATGTGTCTCCCAGTTCGTACGAAAGTGTCTATATGCTCATCCACCATATCTAAGGGTTCTTTTATAATATCATCAGTTCAACTGAAAATGACCATCTCTTTGTCTTCGTATGCAGTAAGAACAGAAGTTGGGGCAGCTTCAATTGGGTCTTCAAAGTATTCATCATTTAGACCATTTACTTCTTCAACTTCGTGTATAGGAGGAGAGTAAGGCTAGATAATCTCAACTTCATCAAGAAGGAGAAAATTTAACGATGTCTCACGAGGCTTCTCAACATGTTGCACCTCATTAGAATTCCTCTTTCTCTTTGTGGACATGCTCCTCCATCTCCTCTTCATCACAAGAGGCTTGATCCTTAATACTGATTTATTTATTTTCCCTTTTCCAAAAGGGTTTGTTGCATCCTAGGGACCCTCTAATATTTATTTACTTCCAAATTCATAGAATAAAGTATCATCAAGATCTTCGAAAGGGTCACAACTCATCATGTTCTCTTGAAGTGTAGGAGGAATAGAGGTCTGGATGTATTCATCAAAAGGAAGGGCAGGTATAAGCAATTCATCTTCATCAAATGTCTTTTTTGGATATTCAACATGAGAAACTTCATCAAGATATTCTTGGTAACTTTCTTCATATATTTGTCCTTCAATCATTTCTTCATCCTCAAGGGCTAGTTCTTCGACAAATTTTTGAAATAACTATTTTACATGATTCATCAATTCCTCGGCATCTTCATTAGCAGCCTTTTCCATTTCCATTTCTAAAAGTTCCCTCCTCAAGGCATGACAAGTTTTGGATGAGGGTTCATCCCATGGTTCCATAATTCCATTGACTGAAAAGACACCTCAATGGAGTCGCGAGATGAGATCAAGGCACATCAAAGGATGGAAAGGGGGGAAACAAGGAAAGATGGGTTCTGGGAAGGTGGAGTTGCTAGATGAGATTTAACAGGATCTCATCAAGGGTGGAAGGGAAACTTCCCTTAAGTGGAGTCACCAGGAAAGCTAGGGAAAGGCTTTGGGATAGTTTTCCAAAGTGTCATTAGGGCTCAAAAGAAGATTCAAAATCTTCCCTAGTAACGGATCCAAAATGTTTTCATACAAAATGTAGGTTGGGAAAATCCTGACCCAATCCACAAGATGGAGATAACGCTGGGATATTTTACCCATGGTCACCTCAATTAAACCCTCCCCTCACTTTAGTGAAGGAAGAATCCAACACAAAGGGGGAGTCTTAGGTGACCCTAGGGGGAAATGATAAGGAAAGTGAGACTATGGAAGTGATTCCCCTATAGGTAAATTTAATAAGTGGAATATGGCTTGGAAAGGAATCTTGAAAGTGATCAATGGTTTCCAAGAGCTCGAGTACCTGCAGAAGATGATTATACCTGCTCGAGACACAAGAAAATATCAGATTCAAGACCAACAATCCAATGGACAAGAAAGTGAATCTCGTTTTCCTAATTAGTAGTAGTATATAATGATATAAATCAACAATGAAATAAATGGAATATATTATAAACTAATCACTAAAAATCCAAGTAAATATGCAAGATACTAACTAGCAATTACTAATGAAACTCAAGTATGATAGCACAAGACTTTAGCAACATTTAAAGGTTGTTTGATGTAAGTATTGAAGAGATATTTTTGCAGCTATTGGTTACTTTTTGGGCTGACCTAGGTTCTAATATAAAATAGGTTTCCAAGAAAAATCTCAAAACTATTGGCCCTCCTGGTAAACTAGAAGCCAACGTTGTGCACGAAGTGCACAATGCAATCTCACCCGAGATAACTTTTATGGGGAACTGCAATACGCAGGTGTTTGCAGTGTAGGAATGAGTGGGGATTTTGGTTGGCTTCTTTTCCTTATGCAAAGTACAAGCAATAGGGTCACATATGAAGAAGACTAAAGAAAATTTGGCAATTCATAGGGAAAATATTCAAATGGCACAAAACATGATGAAACAACAAATATATCAGCTTCAAAGTGAAATACAATTTAAGGAGGGTGATTGGGTATTTTTGAGACTACAACCTTATAAGCAATCTACTCTCAAATAGAAGAAGAAAATTAGCTCTAAAATTTTATGGACCTTACAAGATTATTCACAATATCGGACAAGTGGTGTATGAGTTAGATTTTCCTTCTTCTTGCATCCATAAGGTTTTTCATGTATCTTTCCTAAAAAAGGTTTTCAGAGAAACCATGTTAGTGTAGATAGAACTTTCAGAATTATATGAAAAAGGGAAGTTGATTCTTGAACTAGAAAAAAGTTATAGATCAGTGTTCTACATCTCCTTGAAATATAACCATTATGGAGTACCTAATCAAGTGGAAGAATATGCCTCTAGAAGAAGATACATGGGAAAATGAGCATTTCATGGAGAAACACCCTCAATTACAAGCTTTGAGGGAAAATATGTTTTGAAGAGAAGGGCTATGTTAAGGCCCCTAAGGCCCTATGTTAAGGCCCGAAAATTCATTTATTATTAGTTTATTCATTATGGTAGGCTTAGTGGTAGGTTAAATCATGCTCACTTTATCTCTTATTTATAATAAAGGAGATTCATTTGTATATGCATCTTATTTTGTACATTGGATATATTGTAAAAGGAGGTTTACCACTCGAACTGGATTACAATTATTTGACTCTTTATCATTATTAAGGCATGGATTTATTTCTTCCTTCTATTCTTATGTTATTTTTGTGGTTTGGTTCATAATAGGGTGTATCTCCACAAAACTTGATCCTAATATCTAATGCAATGCAATAAAACACCCTAAATTTATCATATTAAATAATGAAACAATTGTTGTATTGTGACCCAAAGTCCCTTAAAAAAGGTGATACCTCTATTACCCTAGCTATGTTGGAACCTCCCTTAAGGTAGAATAATCAAATTTTCTAAGGTGTGAGAGAGGAAAAATATAATGAAGATGCCCTAGGACAAGTGAAGAATCCTTCAAGGAAGAAATAGAGCTAAGAAAAAGATATACATGTATGGGTGCAAGAAATCATAGGAGTAAGCAACTCAAGAGCATCAAGAGGAGTAAAATAGTCAAATCAATATTTGGCACTAATCCATATGTGTTTGTGAAAGACGATAATAAGAGGAAAGAATATTCAAATAGACTTTTCAAATAGGAGAGGAGTGATATAAATTGGTAAGGAAATAGACTCAAGGCATAAGTGAATGTTGGCCTTGCTATTATGAAAAACATTCCATATCAAGGAAGCACACCACGGTTTTTTACCAGTAACCTTGGGTTCCAAGGCTTGTACTATAGGTAATTTCCTCAAATAGGATGCTCTATTCCTTGGACTATGACACATAAACATGTTACAACCCAGGAAATTTGTGGTTCACATAGCATCAAAAAATTGGGAAGGGTTTAAGAATATTTCATTTAGTGCACTCCCAATTAAGCATTCTAGGATAGAATTTGGCCTATTGAGGGCCTAAAATGAATCATACAAAATAATAGTGGACTAGATTAAGGGCTTGGAGCCTAATATTGATCCAAAATAATGGACAAGTTCCTCAATCAAGAATCCCAAAAGGTCTAATAGAGTGAGTCAACAACTAAAGGACAAAGAAAAGAGAGGAGGTGATTGGGGACACTACCTCAATGCTAGACATCCCAAGGAGTTTGTCTTCTAAGCTAAAGTCGGGTGACTCAAGGGAGACTAATATAGGATAAAAGGGCCTTTCTATGAAGAACAAAAGGTAACCATTTCATAATCAGGCAAGTCACTTGTAAGAAAGGCCCAAGCTTACAAAAGGTACCTATTGCATCATTGTATTTAGAAAATGATCAATTTGTTTGGTATCAATGGATTTGTGAAAAAAAAAATCAGTATATTGTCTATTGGTCCATTTTTATAGATGAATTGATATCACATTATGGGGATATTAATAGAAATGCATTATTTAGTCAATTGATAAATCTTCGGCAAAAAGGTCCAATTACAAAGCACATTCAACAATTCCAAAAGAATGGTCTTAAGGTAAAGAACATTCCTGAGGATAATTTGTTAGACCTCTTTATGGGAACTTCAAAGGAGAACATTCAACATGAGGTGTGTCTCTTCGAACCTAAATCCATAGAGAAATATTTCAGTATGGTTAGGAAAGTGGAAAAAAAATATGGATACTAGAAGGGCGACCACTCATAGCTATAGAGAGCACTATGTTCCCTCTCCTAACCTCACTCAACCAACAAGGATGGCACCTCATCAAATGGATGAAAGAAGATAAAATGGATTGTGTTTCAATTGTGATAGAAAGTATAGTAAGGGGTATAAATGAAATGAGAAGAAATTATTCTACATAGGTTGTGAAGAGGAAGAATATCAAGAATTCGAACCATCACAAGATCTAGATCTAGAATAGACTACTCCAATTATATCTTGTCATGCAGTTTCTAGCATCAGTACTCCACAAACCCTCGAGATACAAGGATACATCAAAAAGAAAAAAGGTAATAGTGTTGATTGATTTTGGTGGTACCCATAATTTCATTAATTACAAGTTAGCAAAAGATCTCAATTGCTTTGTATTTCCAGCACCAGAGTTTCAAGTAATGATTGCATATGGAGGTAATATAAATTGTTCTCGGAAGTGCCATAGTATTAATATTAATATGGGGGAGTATTTATTGGATAGTCCCATGATTTCCATCCAAATGGGTGGTATTAATGTCATATTATGGGTATCCAAGATATCCAAGGGAAACTATCTAAGGTGATAATCTCTAATAGCATGAAAAAATTACTCAAAAAGGGACACCATGGTGTAATCATACAATTGTGCTCACTTGATGTTCAAACATATATATCTCATACTCCAGTGGATCTCCAAATAGTTATCAACAACCAATCTGAGGTATTTGGGGAGATTCCTTAGGATCTTCCACCTGCTCAAGATCATGACCATGCTATTCATTTTCAACCAGGAAGTGTACCATATAAAATTAGGCCTTACAGGTATCCATATGCATGAATAGTGAGATTGAGCGTATGATCCAAGAAATGTTAGAGGTGGGTATAATCCAACCTAGACAAAGTTCTTTCTCTTCACTAGTAGTGATGGTTATGAAGAAGGATGGTTCATGTCATATGTGTCTAGATTATAGATAGCTCAACAAAATGACCATCAAATATAAGTTTGTTGTTCCTATCATTGATGAATTATTAGATGAATTGCATGGAGAAATTTTCTTTACTAAGTTGGATCTTCGTTCAGGATATCATCAAATCATAATTAGGTAGGAGGAGATTCCCAAAATAGCCTTTAGAACACATGAAGTTCATTCTGAGTTTTTGGTTATGCCATTTGGACTTACTAATGCACCGTCCACATTTCAAATCTTGAGGAATTCTATTTTCAAACCCTTCCTTGAAAAATTTGTGTTAGTATTTTTGATGAAATACTAATCTACAACAAATCTTAGGAAGAGCATGTACAACATGTTGACAGAGGATTACAACTTTTGGAATAGAAACAACTTTATGCAAAGCCTTCCAAGTGTGCATTTGGGGTTCACGAGGTGAAATATTTGGGTCATATTGCATCTCATGAAGGTGTAAAAGTGGGCCATAACAAAATTAAATCTATTGGGATTCTTATTATTCATAGGATATTACCACAAGTTTATAAAGAAATGTTGTCAAATAGTGGCACCTCTAACAACATTATTAAAGAAGGAATCATTTTATTGGACTCAATAAGAAATCAAAGCTTTTGAAAAACTTAAGGAGGCTATGTGTACAACTCATGTCCTAGCCACACCTAAATTCACAAAAACAATATTGTGGAGTGTGATGCCTCATGCCATGGCATTTTTGTTGTTGGTGCAAAGTTGGAGACCGAGGTTCTCAAAGGTTACCAACAAAGGTACCATTGTAGTCTAGTGGCATTGGCATATTCAACCTTTTGCAAGGGAAGGAGGTCTCACCCAAAGTGCAGTCGATAATTTGTGTGATAAAGTGAATTACAGAGGACACATCATCATATTTATCACATCGTAGAATATAGCCATAACAGCAAAAATGCATGACAATTTTGAAAGTCCCAACAACAACAATAACCAACCCATTAACCAAAACAACCATCCCATTCCTGCTATAATTTCCCCAAGTTATATTAGTCCCTTGGTTGTTTCTTGATTCTATTGTTATGCTTTCTTGATTTTGCATCCTTCTAGCATGTGCTCAAAGCTTCTAGGCTTTCACGCTTCTTCCTCCAACTGGTGCATCACTCGCTTTCCTTGTTGGCGCTCTAGTAGTTAGCTTTCTTCCACGTAGAGTCCTTGTTGTTTTGCTCTATTGTTCCAAAAAAAAATTATGCATCCACAAACCTGGTTCTTCAAAACGGAGGGCCCAACAGTTTCATTTTTAATGCAAAATGGAAGGCCCCTTGCCTTTGAAAGCTTCCAACTTAAAGGAAAAAACTTACCCAAACCCATTTATGAAAAAGAAACGTCAGTCATGATACATGTAGTTAATAAATGGATACCTTACCTAATAGGAAGACACTTCAAAGTAAAAACAAATCATGATAGTTTGAAGTACTTCTTGGAGCAACGATTATCTTTAAAAGAGAAACAAAAATGGGTTACAAAGGTGCTTGGTTATGAATTTGAAATTGTCTACAAGAAAGGAAAACATAATATTGTGGTTGATGCACTTTCAAGGAAAGAAAAATAAATAGAGGGTTCACTATGTGCTATTTCTATTCCATAATCTGATTGGGTGGAAGAATCAAGGATAGAATAGAAGCAATATCAAGAGGTATGCAAGATCATTCAAAAACTACAAGAGGACCCCAGTGCATTATATAAATTTGTATCAAAGAATGATTTTATATCGTATCATGATCACCTATGATCCGTATTTATAAATGGAATGAAATTAAATACGGATGTATGGAAAATAAATACACAGAGATATAGTAAAACTTGACTTCTATTAATAAAGAGAAATTGTTGAAACTGTAAAAATACAAACTGAAACAAACTTGCTTGAATGGTGGCAGCTTATCTATGAGAAGAGATGTGAAAGATACACTCATTCACAAGAACATGAGTAGAATGAGGCTCCAAAGGTGTTTTTAACATAAAACACAAATGAGAAAACCATAAACATCCAAAACCCTAACCTCGTGAGATGAAATGCCAAAAGGTTTGTGGGCCCCAATGGTGGTAGTTGATATGTCAACTTCCCGAGGGCCTAAATTTTACATATGATCTTTGTTTGGGGCACTCGAACAATGTTCGAAAGGTATAGATGAGGAGTACTTATCTCGTTTAACCTAGCATCTACCTTTTTCCACATCCTAGGCACTGTCAAGCCCAAAAAAACGTCGTTTAGGGCCTCAAAATGGACCCAGAAGTTTGGGACCCAAAAAACTATTAAACAACTACCAAAATGGAAATTGTTCTTTGCCCCAGTGGAATAGGTGGGTGGCCATTGATATCCACCTAGATCAGTCCTCCCCCCTTAGGAAGTAATGGTCTCTATTTCGTTGAGTGCCCCCATCAGATGGGGAAACCTCTGTTGAACTTGGCCTTGGGTGAGCCACTTTCCTTGGTATAGGAGTTGCCTTGCTCTGACAACCCGATAAATCAGGATCCTCTATTGGTAAGTGCACTTAATCTGAATATCCCTTATCTAATCAATGGTTGCATGTTCCATGCATTCAGGGTTGATCTCTTTCAGTGTCAACTATTTTATGATCTCTAATGTGTCCAATAATGGTGGAAAGTATGGTCAAAGGAGGTCCACATTGAACATTGGGTGCAGACCAAGGAAGGGGGGAATACTTAGCTCAAAATCATTGTCACCCACTACCTTGGTGATGGTGTAAGGTCCATAGCAGAGTGGACAAAGATTTTGATCAGGTCCTATAAGGTTATCTTTCTACAAATGAAACCAAACCTTGTTTCCCACCTGAAACTTGTGTGGCACCCGATGTTGATCATGGTGTTGTTTTTAGCATTGGCTTTCTGTAAAATACCATGGACTTGTTTCCATATGTGTTGGCCCTTGACCAAGTTTTGAGGATCCTTGGTCAGGCTTGACCTGCTTCTGGGACTTCGACAGGCTGTCGAAGGTGGAGCGCAAGTTGAAGCGGATATCACAGGATCTCTGCCCCTTTTTAGGGATTTTTGGGTTTTGGTCTTATGTAACGGGTATGGGGATGTCGGCCCATGGGTTTACCCATGTTTAAGCCTGGTTTTGTAATGTATAAATAGATGTCTAGGTGATGTAGGAAGGAGCTTGATAGCTTGATACCTTGCTAAGTTCTAGGGAAAGGGAGACATCTATGTGATGCTAGGTGCTAAGTGCAAGTGGTAATTGTAATTATTGTGTGCATATTGTGTAAGACTTGCAGAGCTAAGTGCAAGTGATGGTAAGAGACTGTGGAAGGCTTTGTGTTGTAACTCGGGGAAGGAGGATCTAGTGAGGTGCGCAGATCTCCTGCCCTCTGCGGAGTAATATCTCAAGGCTCTGTGCATGTAGTTGATTGACCAAAGATAATAAAATAGAAGAAGAGTTGGTGTACATAGCCCCAGGGTGGGGGTGAACCACATATATCATGTGTTGTTGTGATTTGTGTGATGTATTGATGTGTTTATGTGTTTACTTTCTTAAGTTCTTTAATATAGATGAATGATAGATATATTTGTTAATGATTTCTGCTTAATAATATGGGTGAATGCTATATCTAACCTATGTGAATGTGATTAGTGCTTGAATAGGATAGATCTGGGCGAAAACTGTGGTGCTCTGTAATTAGGGTTTTATCTGCGAAGTAGATATTGGTTAAATATTGATGAACTATAACTGTTAAATGCTTTGTTAAGGTGGTGTAATCACATCTCTATGTCCCATATAAGGTTGCAGACACCAGAGTCTTGCAACCACCCCTGCCTCTACCTTGGGTGAGACTTCATCTTCTTCGTAGGTGTTGCCAAAAGGGTCAGTAGTTAAGGTTTTGTTGGTGCATTGTTGTAGCGTTGAACCCTGGGTCTACCCCTGTTCCAACTAATGGTTCTGTTGTCAGGACCTGAAACTGTGATTGCTAGGAATTGAAGAAAAGAAAGCTTGGTGCGTAGATCTATTGCTTTAGTGCCCAGTATTCTACTTAATTTGTGAAGCTCCGTGCTAAGAAGAAAATTCATATCTGAAGAAAAGGGGTAAGATCTGAAGGCTTTGTGCTTTGTTAAAGGTAAGAACAGTGAAATGTTTTGATTGAAAAGGAAAGATAAGTGGAAATTTTTGTTTCAAAAGTATGGATCTAGGTATATTTGATCAATTTTGTCCTAGCTTGAAAAGTAGGGCACAACTAGATGGAAGAAGGTTTGATATGAGTAATGAAAGATATGTTATTCCTATGCATAGAAAGAATGTTTGGACTAACAAATGGATGCAGGATCCTAGAAAGAATTTTTTGCAGGTTAGTGCGCAGTACAGGAAAGGTTGGGGATCATTTAAGAAAAAAAGAGGATTAACCCTTTGTTACAGTTGCAGAAGACCGAGACATATTGCTAAGGAATGCCCTGGAAGAAAACCTAGTTGTCTTTGTAGTCAATCTATGCATCATGAAGTTTTGGATTGCCCTATAATGATTGCTAAGGTTGAAAGAATGAATATCAGACAAGAAAACCCTGAGGAAGATCAAGAAACTAAGATGATGACAGAACCCCGGAAGGAATCAAAGATTGTATTGCTGCAAATGAAAGAAGCCCTGAATGATCATCGAAATATCAACTTATCAAAGATCTTCAAAGAAAAAGAGTGCATAGAAACAAGAATAGGAGACTTTGACATAGACTATGTTCTCGATGAGGAAACACAGACGAATATTATGACAGAAAGAACCTGGGAAAATTTAGGAAAGCCTGCTATGATTCCTTCATTATGAGGAATAGGATTATTTAGAGGAAAGTTGATAACCCTATGTGGAAGACTCACCCAGATAGTTATGAGTTCTCATGGGACTACGACAGAGGAAGATTTTGAGGTTGTTAAATTTATTGAGAACAACGCCCCATTTGCTATGTTATTAGGAAAACCATGGATTGAGAGAAATCAAACCAGAAGAAAAGAAGAGGAAGTCTTAGAGCAAAAGAAGCAAGAATTAAAAGATTTCATGACTAGGAGGATAGCACACTTGATTGAAGAATAAGAGAATAGATCGAAGCTAATTAAAACCAGAAACTTGGATGTCGAAGTTGAACGAACACAAGAAGATTCACAGAAGAACAGAGCACCTACCCCAGACAAAGAAGAAGTATTTCCCTTGAACCCTATGAAATAATCTCAACATCAGAAAGTTACTATACCAAAAGGAGATAATAATCGAAATGGGAAGAGGAACCCAGTAATGCATATCACAGGGGAAAAGGATAGAAAGCTCAGTAAGAAGAAAGCGAAGATAGGAAAATTGATGGCGGTTCACGAGGGGACTTCACAGAGGGAAGGTTTGCAAAACTGGAACTTCGTCAGGATATCAGAACAGCACAACATAGAACTTCACCATGGTGGAGTGATATAGCCGTTGAAATCATTATAATCATTAGCTCGATGCCCCAAACAGTTAGAACAGCAGTTACGACCAGAAATTGCACCATCAGACCATTGGGACCACGCCGTAACGGACAGAAATGCATTGATGAAGGCCTCTTGTCCGTTGGAGAAGATCCATTACATCGTTGTTTACTTATTACGTCGATTGTTGCACTGAGAACACTTTTGCGAATTGTATCCGAGCTAACAAGAGAACTCATTGCTACCACGCTGTGTTTATTGAGATCGACACATGTTCCATTGCTTGGTGCATTCATTCATCCACCTGAGTTATCTGATATGAGCGTGTATGTCGGACGAGCTTAGTGCCACAGAGAAATTCGTCGAAGAAGTTCTAATCGACCTTATGGCAGAGAGAGTGATGTCCACGGGAGTTCAAGCTTCATCGACGTGAGGAGTGCAAGCCTCCCCGTCAACTGCTCGTGGATCTGGACCATCCTGTGTTGCAGATGAGAAAATAACCAAGCACAAAGATGACTTAGCAAATGCAAAGTTAATCCCATCTGTTCTACCTAATTATATACCGCCTCTAGCCGGCGTTGTGAATCATGGTAGTGTCTCGAGGGACTTCGACTACATAGTCATCACGGCGTACCTCCCGAAGGGGATACACGTAGTCAAACCGTAGTTGGAGAGGATTCCAACCTTAAATATTAGTGACTATAATATAGGGGACCGCAAGACCTACGGCATGCTCACACCTCACAAGTACTTGACTAAGATGAAGGGAAAGAGATCGAATATCATTCCCCAGCCATGGACCATGAACATCACACAGTCCACTGTCCTTAATGTCATGAAAATTATGCACTTTAGAAGGCACCAGGAGGTTAACGCGTGTGTTAAACTCTTGTTTTCGTGCTTCCACGAAGGTTATTTATGGTTAGACAGGCATATTACCATCGATCCAGCGTTGATCCATAGGATCACCAGATTGAGCATGCAGGGACCAGACCCATAGGACTTCTACCTGGGGAAGGCTGCAGATCGTGCCCTGGCATAGAAGATTAAAGACATATATGGCAATGTAGAGAAGGGAACGTGAGGCTACAAGGTAGCCTCCATTTATAATGGCGCAGTGCACCTCGCTTGCCAGTTGATTGTTGGTAAGCTAGTCAGAAAGAACAGACCCACGTAGGTCACAGGGTTTTTGTTTGACCTCGCAGGAAAGTGCATGGAGGCATTATAGATGAACTGGGTGAAGTAATTAGTCAACCAACTAGAAGTCAATTTTCGTGAAGCTCAGGATCAGGGATACGAGTTCCACTTTAGCTGGTTGTTGATCCTCATCACGTTTACATCTTAGGAGATGCCTGAAGGTGCGACCTTCCTGGACATTGAGTCATTTGAACCACTTGTTGCGAAGTTCACCATGCTCTGGTACTCAAGAAACATGGAAAAACAGTGGCAGTAGAACGCATTATTCCATACCTACTACCTACAGCTGAAAAGGTCTATCGAATCGTTCCCCCGGATGACGCCAAACACTCTGGACAGGTTCAAACCCCCCATGAAGTTTCGCGTAGATAGGCATTTCATATATATCACCATGTGCACAGATGAGAATAAAGAAGAGCTTCAGTCATACTATAAGCTCACCGAGGAGGACCTACAAGAAATCACTAAGGAATGGCCCGCAGATTTCCTTATACTAGTCGCTAAGGAAGAATTGTCCGACCCAAACCTCATTAGAAGCCTGATAGTTATCCACAAGGAGTATGATGCACCCAGCAGTAGCAGAAGGAAGAAGAATGAAGTTGTATAGGAATTGAGTAGTGCCTCAGAAGAGACTACCTCATATTCACCTGGCGGAGGAGGAGGTGATGAGGTGGACAAAGAGGAGAAAGAAGAAAAAGCAGGGGAAGAAGATAAGCAGGAGCAAGGAGAAGTAACCCACCATGAAACCCCCTTGATGATGTAGATCCATCGAAGAAAAGGAAGGTTTCCCCCATGAAACCTACAACGCGGAAGAAATCCAAAGAAAGCAAGTTGAAGCTTCAGACTATACTCAAGATCGATGATTTTGATTTCATCATCGCAGCCGTATCAGATGCTTCGCATGCCATTTTGCAAAACAGTGAAGCCAAGAAAGAAGCCTTGTATGACAGAATCGCGACAGAGCTAAGAGGGGTACAGCAAGCCCTTCACTCCAGCCACATAGTATCCATTGCGCCCCCACCATCAGAAGAACCACAGTTGGGAGATTGGCATGCCCAACTCCATAGACTAGCTGATGCGACCGAAGCCCACCTTCATCGAACGCAAGAAGAGAAAGAACAGGCCACAATGGCCCTGAAGCAAGCACAAGAAGAAATGGTAGAGCAACGTCGGGTTACACAAAAGGAGAAAGAGGATCTCCAAGCCAAGTTTGAAGAAGAGAGAGAACAGGCTAAGCAAGAAAAATAACAGTTGCTCACAGAACAACTGGAAGTCAAAGAAGTAGTCGATCGAGCAATTCACTCTGTGACAGACTTAGAGACAAAGTAAAAAGACCGAGTGGAGCATCAAGTAGCGCATCTCACAGAATTTATCCAGCAGCTACAGAAAAGAATAACAGACTTAGAGCTCCGCACAGTGCCCAGCACTCCGCCAGATGTACGAGATCAAAGAGAAGCAATTGCTCGAAGCGTAGTTGAAAGAATCAAGACCCTTGCCATGGAATGTAAACAACTAAGTTATCACAATGCCCAAACTTATGAGAGACTCACTAAGGATTCTGAATTAAAGGCACTGGAGTCACAACTCCAGGAGGCAAAGAAGCAAGCAGAAACAGTACAAGCACAATTGAAGCCCCTATCCGCAGTAAAAAGGATGAAGCGATTCCAAGAACAATGCAATTCCCAACAGTAGGTCCACACCATTTAGAGCAGAGTAATTGAATTGACTCAGAGACTCCAACCATTTCAGGATGAGGCTTTCCAACTATTTGCAGAGATTGAAGGTCGAGGAATAGAACTGGAGCAAGTCATCACTACAGCTAAACAACGCTTGGAGGGACCTGTCAACGAAGCAGTTATCCAAGAATTTGTTGAACAGGAGGCCATGGAACAGAAACAGGTTGAAGTAGCTTGAGCCAAGCTTGAATATTTCAAAGCAGAGCTACCCATACTAGAGTGACTCGGGATGAGTCACAGGTGAGTGTTGGGGGCCTGTTGGCCCTTGACCAAGTTTTGAGGATCCTTGGTCAGGTTTGACCTACTTTTGGGACTTCGACAGGTTGTCGAAGGTGAAGCACAAGTCGAAGCAGAGATCGCAGGATCTCGACCCCTTTTTAGTGATTTTTGGGTTTTGGGCTTATGTAACATGTATGGGGATGTCCGCCCATGGGTTTACCCATGTTTAGGCCTTATTTTGTAATGTATAAATAGATGTCTAGGTGATGTAGGAAGTAGCTTGATACCTTCCTAAGTGCTATGGAAAGGGAGACATCTATGTGAAAGTGAAAGTGGTAATTGTAATTGCTATGTGCATACTTTGTAAGACTTGCAGAGCTAAGTGTAAGTGATCCTAAGAGACTGTGGAAGGCTTTGTGTTGTAACTCAGGGAAGGAGGATCCAGCGAGGTGCACATATCTCCTTCCCTTTGTGAAGTAAGATCGCAAGGTTCTATGCATGTAGCTAATTAACTAAAGATAATAAAAAAGAAGAAGAGTTGGTGGACATAGCCCCGGGGTGGGGGTGAACCACGTATATCCTGTGTTGATATGCTTTGTGCGATGTATTGATGTGTTTATGTGTTTACTTGCTTAAGTGATTTAATATAGATGAATGATAGATATATTTATTAATGCTTTGTACTTAATAATATGGGTGAATGTTAGATCTAACCTATGTGAATGTTCTTAGTGCTTGAATAGGATAGATCTGGGAGAAAACTGTGGTGCTCTCTAATTAGGGTTTTATCTGCAAAGTAGATACTAGTTAAATATTGATGAACTGTAACTGCTAAGTGCTTTGTTAAGGTGTTGTAATCACAGATCTGTGTCCCAGCTAAGGTTGCAGACACCGGAGTCCTGCAACCACCCCTGCCTCTACCTCGGGTGAGACTTCATCTACTTCATAGGTGTTGTCGAAAGGGTCAGTAGTTAGGGTTTTATTGGTGCGTTGTTGTAGCATTGAACCCTAGGTCTGCCCCTATGCCAACAATATGTGTTGAATCCATTCAATAAACTTGGTGGCTTTATCGGCCTCATATTGAGCATGGGATGATTCTGCTTGTGTGGATACAAGGGGCAACGCGACATCAATGGGACCCAATGGTTGAAATCTCAATCCCACATGAAAGGAATTGTGGTTGGTCAAGCTATGAAGGGATATGTTGTAGCTTTGTTGAACATAGGGGAGAATCGCATCCCATGTGTGTGGATGTTTGGAGTTGTACATGCACAATATATGCACAATCATTCAGTTGACGACCTCCATCTGGCCATCAGTTTGGGGGTGGAAGGCGGTGGATTTGGTGAGCTTGGTGTCCAACAGTGACTAGAGGCTAGACCAAAATGTGCTTAGGAACCCACTGTCCCAATCTGATATGATGGTATTTCGTATCCTGAAATGTACCCACACTCATTTGAAAAAAATCTTGGCAGTGGCCTCTGTTGTGATATTCTTCTTGCAGGCTGTTAGGATGGCCATCTTAGAAAACTGATAAACCACCACAAAAATACATTCATTTCCCTTCTTGGTTGAAGGAAGGCCCAACATGTAGTTCATTGAGATGGATTCCCATGGCATGTCAGGAGTAGGCAGAGGAGTGTGCAGGCCTTGCTTCTTAGTGGTTGGTTTGGCAATGGTGCAGGCAGTGCAGAAACTAATATATTTGTTGACGTCCTGGCACAATTTTGGCCAATAGAAATGCTTCTATAGTACTATCACAATCTTTTCCATGCCAAAATTTCCTACCATATGACTGTAGTGAGATTCCCAAATCATCTTCGCATGCTCGCTTGACAGAACACAAAGGCGGCATAGATGGAATAACAATTTGTCCTGAAGATGAAATTCAGTGACAGTCACTCTTGTTCCTAGCATCTAGTAAGTGGTGGCGAAGTCAGGATAGCTCTTGTAGATTTGGGGTCACTTGGATGCCTCATCGCCATAGGAGTAGAGCATCGTGGTTAAGGATGCAACTAGAGGTCGACTAAAGAAGTCAATGACATGATTGGTGCTCCATGTCTTATATTTTATGTTGAGATGGAACTACTGCAAGTACGTGGACCACTTTTGATGGAGGTAGTTCTGCAATTTACCTTGTGTCTGCATGAACTACAGAGGCTTTTGATCATTATGGATGATTGTCTCCTTCCCGAGAATGTAGTGCTTTCATTATCAGCAGACTTGCACAATGGAATACATTTATTTTTCATATGTGGGGTACTTACGGACAACATCTGATAGTGTCTCACTATGATATGCCACTGGATGACTGTGCTAAGTGAGAACTCTGCCCATGGAATAGTGTAAGGCATCGGTCTCAATATGAAAAGGTTGTTGCAGATCAGGTAAGGAGATTATTAGAGCTCAACACAAGTGATTTTTCATATCATTGAATGCTTTTTGTTGTGACTTCCCCCACGTGAACTTTTCCTTGCCACCACCCTTGGTCACTTGGATGAGGGCCCATGCAATATGGGAGAATACCAACACGAACCTCGGATAGAAGTTGGAAAGTCCTAAGAAACTTTGAAGCTCGGTTAGTGTGGTAGGGGTTGGCCAGTCACGAATGACTTGGATCTTGGTTGGATCCACATGCAAACCATGCTCATCAATAATGTAGCCTAGGTATTAGACCATGTTCATGCCGAAGGATCATTTTTCCAAGTTAGCATATAGCTTGTGTTGTCACAAAGTGTAAAGGACTTGTTGAATATGTTGCAAGTGTTATGCCCAATTCTTGTTGAAGATGAGGATATCATCCATATATACCACCACAAAATAATCGGTGAAAGGCAGCAATATATCATCCATCAATCTCATGAAAGTTATTGGATCATTTTTCAAACCAAAGGGCATGACTAGCCATTCGAAAATACCTTCTTTGGACTTGAAAGTAGTCTTCCATACATCATTCTATTCTATTGGGATTTGGTGGTAGCCAGACTTCGGGTCAATCTTACTCAAAAACTTGGCTCCCTTGAGCTAGTCAAGAAGGTCACAAATTCAGGGAATTGGGTATCGGTTCCTGACTGTAATTTTTTTTAGGGCCCTGTAATCAATATAGAGTCGCCAAGTCCCATATTTCTTCTGTATGAGTACAATTGGGCTCCCGCAAGGTGAGGAGTTGGGTCACATGTGCCCCTTTTGAAGCAGCTCTTGGATCTGTCACTTGATTTCCTTATTTTCCATCAAAGAGCGGTGATAGACTGGACCATTGGGTAGAGGTGCATTGGTGGTTATATCGATTGAATGATTGACCTGACAGTGCAGTGGTACCCCGGTGGGTGAGGAGAATATGTCTTTGTATTCTTCCATGATCTTGTCCACCCGCTTCGGCTACATGGAGAGGCCATTGATTTGGCTACGACCTTTTGTTCACTTTGAGAGTGAATCATGAAGAAGATAAATTTCTCATTCTGGGAAATGACCTTCCTGCATTGCTTAGCAGAGATCAAATAAATGGAGGTAGGCGGAGCTACCTCTGATATCATGTACAATTGTCTACCCAAAGTAATAATAACAATGTGAGGATAGACTCATATACAACATTTTGTTTCCACAAGTATGGTTGGCCTAAAAAAATATCACAAGCTTCAAGGGGGGGAATATCACACAATACCTCATCCTTGAAGGGCTTGATGTCCTAGGTAAAATGACATTGTTGGTTGACGCAGAGATCTCTTCCTTGGCGAAGCCACCCGATGGTGTAGGGATGCAGGTGTGGTGTTTTCAACATGTTTAAATGCTTGACAACCTCTCTTAAGATCAATCTCTTTTGACTTCCGTTATTGACAATGAAATGTAGCGGAGCACCCTTCACCCACATATGCGAGTGAAAATTATGTTCACCTTCCTCTGGTTCTTCTAGTTCACTGTGTTGGACCTTGGTGGTAGTGACAGTGGAACTATGTTCTATATCAATGATCTGCTTCCCTTTGTCTGGATTTGATTCAAATTTGGAACCAACCTCTAACTCTGAGGATTTCATCTCAACCACCAACCACTGCTTCAAGCGGAATTCATCATTGTTATGCCAGGGGATTTTATGGAATTCACACCACTTCCTAGTGTCTTTCTTCATCTTCTCATTACTCTTCTTTTTTTGCGACTTGGACTGGTTGTCTCGAGGGGGTCCATCCTTGCTCTATCCTTTATTTTGTGGGTTGGGGTTTCTGTTTCCCTGCTTTTGTTGTAAGGAATTTGTATATCCAAACTCCCATTTCTTCTATTTAAATTTCTACTCAATTTTGACAGCATATCAATAAGTGGCGCCCAATCATGAGATGTCCAAAAATTCCATTTTTGTTTGTATGTATCTATGTAGAAAACTGTGATACTTGAGCACCAGATGTCATTCGGAGTCTTTGATACCCAGCTTGGTGTGCAAGGTATGGAAGATATTCATGAACTCTAGTATTGTATATTCCCTTTTCTGTCGCAGTGTGGTCCATTTCATATACTGGTCATTGTAGCTTCCAACTGGGTAAGTATTGTTCATTAATAGCATCCTTGAAAGAATCCCAAGTGGATGCGACCGAAAATTTTTCATATTTCTCAATGTCCTTTTGCTCATAGTAAGTCTCCCACCAATCATTGACATGGGGGATAGCCTTAAGGAGCACAAAGAAATATTTTCTCTATTAGAAAAATTATAGACCGAAAAATACTCTTTTATCATATTCAACCATTTATCAACACCATCTACATCTATCTGGCCTCCAAATAAGGGGATATAAAAATTGACTTGTACCTTGAAGGGGTGACACCTTCCAAGTGGCCGCTTGATGAAGATGTGTCGCCTATTGGTAGTCGTCGAAGGATTTGTGCAAATTTATCCATCATATCATTCATTTTTCACATTAGGGATTCCTTGAGCAACATTTTAAAATGATCTCGTACTCCATCATCTCTCTTTTCTTCCGCCATGGGAGACCATCGTGATCAGTGAGGACGGTCTTCCAAAGGATCAAATACTTCGAGTCCCAACTCCTTGTACCCTAACCTTGTTGGGGACATGCATCGAGAAACAAATAAAGCAAAAACCGCATTGATACCATTGATCTGGATTTACAAATGGAATGAAATGAAATACAGATGTATGGAAAATAAATACACAAAGATACAATAAAACTTGACTTCTATTAATAAAGAGAAATTGTTGAAACAGTAAAAATACAGACTGAAACAAAATTGATTGAATGGTGGCAACTTATCTCTAAGAAAAGGTGTGACATCTATGCTCATTCAAAAGAAGATGAGTACAATGAGGCTTCAAATACCTTTTTAACATAAAACATAAATGAGAAAACTCTAAACATCCAAAACCCTAACCACGGGAGATGAAACGCCAAAAGTTTTGTGGGCCTCGATGGGGGTAATTGATACGTCAATTTCCCAAGGGAATAACTTTTGCATGTGATATTTGTTTGGGGCACTTGATACACCATTGGAAAGGTATATCCAAGGAGTACATATTTTGTTCGGCCTAGGATATTCTTTCAACCACATGCTAGGTGTTGCCAAGCCCAAAAAAATTTATTTAGGGACTCAAAACAGCCCTAGAAGTTTGGGACCCAAAAAACTGTAAAAAAAAAACTACCAAAATAGAAATTGTTCTTTGACCCAGTGGAATAGGTGGGTGGCCACCGATATCCACCTAGATCAACCTATATTATAAAATAATTCCCAAATCAAGAAGAAGGTCCTTCTGTAATTGCACACATCTCCTATAGGAGGATATTTAGCTTTCTTGAAAACTTACCACAAGATCAAAAAGGATTTTTTTGGGAAGGTCTTAAAAATTATGTTCAAAAATTTTTGTCTGAATGTGTGGTCTACCAAAAAAATAAGGGAGAGAAAATAAAGATGCCAGGTCTCCTACAACCATTATCTATACCAAGTCAACGTTGGGAAGAAGTTTCAATGGATTTTATTATAGGTTTACCCAAATCTGAAGGAAAGTCTACCATCATGGTAGTAGTGGATAGACTGATAAAGTATACCCATTTTTTATCTCTTTCGCATCCTTTTAAAACAAGTACAGTAGCCACAAATTCCATGGAAATAGTTCAAAAGCTACATGAAGTCCCCAAGATTATTGTAAGTGACAAAGATCCAATTTTCATTGGAAAATTTTGGAATAAATTATTTTCTTTTTGGGTACTCAATTGGCTCACAGCTCATCTTATCATCCTCAATCCGACGGGAAAATTGAGATTGTGAATAAATTTCTAGAAACATATCTTTGTTTCTTTGCATATGATAAACAGACACAATGGGTCAAGCGGTTTCCCTTATCATAATGTTGGTACAACACATCCTTCCATACTACATCAAAAAATTTCCCATTTATGCCACTTTATGGATATCGTCCTCCATCCATCACATCACCCTTGAAAGGGACTACAAAGGTTCAAATAATGAAAGACCACATAGGGCACCAACAATAGGTTCCCAAACTATTGAAGGACAACTTGGTTATGGAACAAAATAGGATAAAACAACAAGTAGATTAGCATCGTAGTGAAAGGGAATTTGAAGTGGGGGATTGGATATTTTTTAGGCTACAACCATATATACAGATGTCCCTCAAGCAGATAAAGAAGGACAATAAATTAGCACCCAAATATTATGGTCCCTATAAGGTGTTGCAAAGGATTGGAAGTATGGATTGTGAATTGGAGTTGCCTCCATCTTCACGTGTACATCTAGTCTTCCATGTTTCTTGCTTAAAGAAGGTAATCAATGACAAGATCCCGGTAGGATGAAGATAGGTAATGATGCTAGGATAGAACTGGAAAATATAGGAGGTGAGAGGAAAGAGATGTTGAAGAGATGGTTGAGTAAGTGATCCCATCACTATAGTCTAAAAGATGTGGCGAGCAAGACCAATATCCTATAGAAGAGATAAGAATAAATGGGTGTGGTGGTTAGTCGAATCTAGGAAAGATTCATGTTTGTCGATCCCTGCCCGAGATAATAATCTATATGGATCCAATCACCTTTGAGATGAAAAAAAGAGAGGAGGTCAAAGGTGGAAGGAGAGAGAAGGAAGGTGAAGCAAATAAGGAAAGAGAGCATCATTAATATCTCAAAGTAGAAAATACCTAACACCCACATCATAAGGCCCAAATTGGCCCCACAAAGGTCTCATTATGGAACAAGGCATTAAAATTGATGAACCATATCATAATATGGAGACCACCTAAAGATAATGTAAACATGAACCATCTACGGATGCGAAGGAAATGTTAGGAAAATATGTGTGACTTTCTTTGAGCATTCAAGGGATAAGGGAAAGAGGAAATGAGAGAGGAGATGGGAGAGGAGATACTTCCCTGAGAAATCCAGGGTATATGGAAGGAATGGGGGAGGATGAACTAACAAAGAAAGAGCCATATGATGGCCAATAGAAAGTTGTATCTTCCTTGAGAAGGAGGGAAGAAGTTCCATCCTAAAAAAATAAATAAAGTGGGAGGACAACTTTACCTAACTCGAAGAGAAAGTTTGGGGGAAGTCATGAATTGAGGAGGGAAGTAGAAGGAATGTGAAGGAGAGAAAAAAAGAGAGATGGGAATAATCATCCATGATAGAAACAGGGAGAATAGGAGGGACAAAAATATTTTCGTGTGGTGGAAGAAGTTCAAAAGTGGGGGAGCTCCAAGGAATGGGGTCACTAGGTGATCAAATAAAAGGAGAAGGAGGAGAGGTAATATTGGTAGCCAAGCACTCGTTATAGTTAAAGTATGCTAAAGAGGGCCCAATATTTAAGGATCGAGTAGTTATTTTCATACAACTAATGGAATAAGGAAAAGAGGGCCCAATATTTAAGGATCGAGTAGTTATTTTCATACAACTAATGGAATAAGGAAAAGTATTGATAGAATTAGGTGACACATTTCCCAAGCTTTAGGGGAGGAAGAAATGCAAATTCCACCAATTAAAACTTGAGTTTGCCAAGGAGGAATGGTGGAGGAATGAGATGAAATAACTTTTCTTGGAGAAGTTTCATGTTAATACATAGAAACTTGGATTGAGGTAGTGGATCATGGCCCTTGTTGGGAAAAGGGAAAATGATTATATTGGAGTACATGTCATTTAGTTGTAGTGTGAGATACTTGCACCACTTTTATAAATTAAGGCAAGTGAAATCATCTAGGTCAACGTGATATGTCGTATGGGAAATATATGATTGAATGAAGACTTATGTATCTAACATCATTTTGATGGAGTAACATAAGGCTCATTATCAAGCTAATTTAGTCACCTTGTACCAAGTTAGGTGATCATCTAGTTACATCTATTTATCCACCTCCACATCATCTTCGCATATTCATAAAGAGACACTTAACTCATAATAATTCAATGCGAATGTTATTTTTCTCTTTAAAAAAAACCTATTTGAGTGCTCAGTCATGGGTTTCGTTTACAAAACCTATGACCAAGAGGCTAGTCAGACATAATATTTTAAACATAATATTTTAAGACCTGTGATCTTCTCTAAAATTAATAAAAAGTATATAAAAATATGAAATTATTAGGATATAAGTAGGCTGAATTTGTTGGTGCGACTTGCATGTCTCAAGTTTAATCCTTGCCAAGAAGTTATTCATCTTTGAAACCACCTTTATCCCATATATAGGAGGTAAAGGGGGCTGAAAAAGGCCGTTAGCCTTCCTCATATCTATGTTTCCAAAATTACATTTTTTTGAGTTGGGGTTATGAATTCAATAACCTCTTTACTCATTCTTGTCTATGAAAAGTTGCTACATTGAAAGGGTGGTGGTGAATTGGAAATAAGTGAGAAGGAGGTCATCCACTACATTATAATGTATCATATGTGTAATTATTTTTCTTAATTAATATATGAATATTTATTCTTTTCCACCCATGCCCCCACTAAAAAATGGATGTGTTTGATGTGCTATGTGAAGATGTTTTAATAATTTATTATTAGTTTATCGTTTGATTTGAATTTAAAGTCAATTAATTAGTTTATATATAGTTTTAGTTCATATATGTCGTTAGTTAAGTTTCAATTTGAAGAAGTATATATATAGTAATGTGTGGTGATTAAGGTATTCCTTTGTTTGCATGTGTGGATGAGAATTGAGTTGAGTTATAACATATGATGATTCCTCCTCATTTTCACTAACTTGGTCATCTAAAGGTAGAGCATCTAAGTGTTGCATGAGGTTATTCTCCTTCTTTTTTATCTTTCTTACTTGTTTGATTAATATAAATGTGATTAAAAGGGATAGTAATAGCTTGTATCTTATATATGTCCTAAGTTTTACCAATCCACTATAGAGGAATTAATTGATAATTGATTGTGTAATTATTTCTATAACAAGAATGGTGGCTCTATTAGGAAGAATTCTAAGGAATTCATTTAATTTATGATTGATTTTCCTAGTTTTATTTAGTTTCTAGATTTAATTAATTTGTTAGCTTATTTGTAAATTTGGATCATCTAATCTTAATGAGGGTCCTCACCAATTTTCTTAATATTTTGGATATTGGATGCACCTTTTGGCTTGACAATTGCACCTTAGTGAAGAAAACCCACAACCAAGTTGTTTATGCTTCTCAATTTCTCATGATCAGCCTTATAGGGGTCTAATGTGTCTTCTTGAAGTTATTCCCTTGGTAATTTTAGGTTTTTTCTGTTTTTTCTCCACATATTGAGAGGTGTGGATGTATTTTTACTTTAATTTTTGAAAAATATACCAAAACAAAAAATGTTATGTTGTTTAAGGGAAATTTAGAAAATTAAATTGAATTGTGTTATTGGATATATATATGTATGATTATTGGTTTTAAATTGGATTTCTGTCGCTAAAGATTCTATATCTAATTCTCATCTCTTTGAAAGTTGAAAGAATTTTTGTTTACACGAGATTTGGTGTGAATGACCTCTACAAAAATTTGCAGTGAGCATAAAAGAATTGCATAATTAGTATTTATTTAAATTTGTGTATTGGTTCATTGAGTTTGATTTATAGAAAGTGATAAATAAAGATCTAAAATCATTTTAAAATCATAAGAATATTGTCTTCTTATTATTATATTGTAAGAGAATATTTTCAAGTAGGATCACAACTTTTTTTCGTGCTTATTTACAAAGTAATTTGTTCATTTATTTTACAAATTATTTAAAACAACACTTGAAATTTATTTAGTGCTCTAATGAGTACGAAGCAAACCTAAAAATGAACATAAGTAATAAAAATAACAGACTTATTGTATTTATAGAAACCAATCTATACTCTAGGAATTAGGACTTTAGACTGGGAGTGGTGAGGAAGACACTCCAAATTTGTCAAATTCAAAATAAATTGTTTTCTAGTGAAGTAAAGAAGCCCTATTTCAATGAGTGGTTTAGGGGAAATTCCCTTATGATGTAAAATCATAGGTGAAAACTATTCAACTATGGATTTATCCTCCATATCTCGTCATCTAATTCAATAAATATTGAGTATAGACCTTCATGCTTAACCCAATGATGAGATATTACTAGGCCCTTCTAAATTTCTTGAGATCCAATATCTAGTAACTAATAAGGGCTCGGTAACTTTGCCCTCCTCAGTCACACCTTTTTTAGTAGGAAGCCCTAGTTTCTTGACTCTTGGGGTGCCACACAGGGTACAATTTTAGTGAACTAACTACAAGGTGTCTTGAGCATGATATTATCTAGCTTTGATATATCCATGTGGATTCAATCAACCCTAGTGAATCTATCTTACCTAGAAAGTGCTTGCATACCTTCACTTGTGTTACAAGCATGATGGAGGCTCAATTTCAAGGCCATGTGTTAGGATGTTTAGACACTTAGGATTTAGTTATGATTGGCTTGGTGTAATGTGTTTTTAGGTAAAGTGTGTTTCCTTAGTATGTATTAGTATGCATTTGTAGTTATGTAATTTGAT
>ML793559.1:129724-188262 GCA_009831015.1 Picea engelmannii
AATAGTGAGATTGAGCGTATGATCCAAGAAATGTTAGAGGTGGGTATAATCCAACCTAGACAAAGTTCTTTCTCTTCACTAGTAGTGATGGTTATGAAGAAGGATGGTTCATGTCATATGTGTCTAGATTATAGATAGCTCAACAAAATGACCATCAAATATAAGTTTGTTGTTCCTATCATTGATGAATTATTAGATGAATTGCATGGAGAAATTTTCTTTACTAAGTTGGATCTTCGTTCAGGATATCATCAAATCATAATTAGGTAGGAGGAGATTCCCAAAATAGCCTTTAGAACACATGAAGTTCATTCTGAGTTTTTGGTTATGCCATTTGGACTTACTAATGCACCGTCCACATTTCAAATCTTGAGGAATTCTATTTTCAAACCCTTCCTTGAAAAATTTGTGTTAGTATTTTTGATGAAATACTAATCTACAACAAATCTTAGGAAGAGCATGTACAACATGTTGACAGAGGATTACAACTTTTGGAATAGAAACAACTTTATGCAAAGCCTTCCAAGTGTGCATTTGGGGTTCACGAGGTGAAATATTTGGGTCATATTGCATCTCATGAAGGTGTAAAAGTGGGCCATAACAAAATTAAATCTATTGGGATTCTTATTATTCATAGGATATTACCACAAGTTTATAAAGAAATGTTGTCAAATAGTGGCACCTCTAACAACATTATTAAAGAAGGAATCATTTTATTGGACTCAATAAGAAATCAAAGCTTTTGAAAAACTTAAGGAGGCTATGTGTACAACTCATGTCCTAGCCACACCTAAATTCACAAAAACAATATTGTGGAGTGTGATGCCTCATGCCATGGCATTTTTGTTGTTGGTGCAAAGTTGGAGACCGAGGTTCTCAAAGGTTACCAACAAAGGTACCATTGTAGTCTAGTGGCATTGGCATATTCAACCTTTTGCAAGGGAAGGAGGTCTCACCCAAAGTGCAGTCGATAATTTGTGTGATAAAGTGAATTACAGAGGACACATCATCATATTTATCACATCGTAGAATATAGCCATAACAGCAAAAATGCATGACAATTTTGAAAGTCCCAACAACAACAATAACCAACCCATTAACCAAAACAACCATCCCATTCCTGCTATAATTTCCCCAAGTTATATTAGTCCCTTGGTTGTTTCTTGATTCTATTGTTATGCTTTCTTGATTTTGCATCCTTCTAGCATGTGCTCAAAGCTTCTAGGCTTTCACGCTTCTTCCTCCAACTGGTGCATCACTCGCTTTCCTTGTTGGCGCTCTAGTAGTTAGCTTTCTTCCACGTAGAGTCCTTGTTGTTTTGCTCTATTGTTCCAAAAAAAAATTATGCATCCACAAACCTGGTTCTTCAAAACGGAGGGCCCAACAGTTTCATTTTTAATGCAAAATGGAAGGCCCCTTGCCTTTGAAAGCTTCCAACTTAAAGGAAAAAACTTACCCAAACCCATTTATGAAAAAGAAACGTCAGTCATGATACATGTAGTTAATAAATGGATACCTTACCTAATAGGAAGACACTTCAAAGTAAAAACAAATCATGATAGTTTGAAGTACTTCTTGGAGCAACGATTATCTTTAAAAGAGAAACAAAAATGGGTTACAAAGGTGCTTGGTTATGAATTTGAAATTGTCTACAAGAAAGGAAAACATAATATTGTGGTTGATGCACTTTCAAGGAAAGAAAAATAAATAGAGGGTTCACTATGTGCTATTTCTATTCCATAATCTGATTGGGTGGAAGAATCAAGGATAGAATAGAAGCAATATCAAGAGGTATGCAAGATCATTCAAAAACTACAAGAGGACCCCAGTGCATTATATAAATTTGTATCAAAGAATGATTTTATATCGTATCATGATCACCTATGATCCGTATTTATAAATGGAATGAAATTAAATACGGATGTATGGAAAATAAATACACAGAGATATAGTAAAACTTGACTTCTATTAATAAAGAGAAATTGTTGAAACTGTAAAAATACAAACTGAAACAAACTTGCTTGAATGGTGGCAGCTTATCTATGAGAAGAGATGTGAAAGATACACTCATTCACAAGAACATGAGTAGAATGAGGCTCCAAAGGTGTTTTTAACATAAAACACAAATGAGAAAACCATAAACATCCAAAACCCTAACCTCGTGAGATGAAATGCCAAAAGGTTTGTGGGCCCCAATGGTGGTAGTTGATATGTCAACTTCCCGAGGGCCTAAATTTTACATATGATCTTTGTTTGGGGCACTCGAACAATGTTCGAAAGGTATAGATGAGGAGTACTTATCTCGTTTAACCTAGCATCTACCTTTTTCCACATCCTAGGCACTGTCAAGCCCAAAAAAACGTCGTTTAGGGCCTCAAAATGGACCCAGAAGTTTGGGACCCAAAAAACTATTAAACAACTACCAAAATGGAAATTGTTCTTTGCCCCAGTGGAATAGGTGGGTGGCCATTGATATCCACCTAGATCAGTCCTCCCCCCTTAGGAAGTAATGGTCTCTATTTCGTTGAGTGCCCCCATCAGATGGGGAAACCTCTGTTGAACTTGGCCTTGGGTGAGCCACTTTCCTTGGTATAGGAGTTGCCTTGCTCTGACAACCCGATAAATCAGGATCCTCTATTGGTAAGTGCACTTAATCTGAATATCCCTTATCTAATCAATGGTTGCATGTTCCATGCATTCAGGGTTGATCTCTTTCAGTGTCAACTATTTTATGATCTCTAATGTGTCCAATAATGGTGGAAAGTATGGTCAAAGGAGGTCCACATTGAACATTGGGTGCAGACCAAGGAAGGGGGGAATACTTAGCTCAAAATCATTGTCACCCACTACCTTGGTGATGGTGTAAGGTCCATAGCAGAGTGGACAAAGATTTTGATCAGGTCCTATAAGGTTATCTTTCTACAAATGAAACCAAACCTTGTTTCCCACCTGAAACTTGTGTGGCACCCGATGTTGATCATGGTGTTGTTTTTAGCATTGGCTTTCTGTAAAATACCATGGACTTGTTTCCATATGTGTTGGCCCTTGACCAAGTTTTGAGGATCCTTGGTCAGGCTTGACCTGCTTCTGGGACTTCGACAGGCTGTCGAAGGTGGAGCGCAAGTTGAAGCGGATATCACAGGATCTCTGCCCCTTTTTAGGGATTTTTGGGTTTTGGTCTTATGTAACGGGTATGGGGATGTCGGCCCATGGGTTTACCCATGTTTAAGCCTGGTTTTGTAATGTATAAATAGATGTCTAGGTGATGTAGGAAGGAGCTTGATAGCTTGATACCTTGCTAAGTTCTAGGGAAAGGGAGACATCTATGTGATGCTAGGTGCTAAGTGCAAGTGGTAATTGTAATTATTGTGTGCATATTGTGTAAGACTTGCAGAGCTAAGTGCAAGTGATGGTAAGAGACTGTGGAAGGCTTTGTGTTGTAACTCGGGGAAGGAGGATCTAGTGAGGTGCGCAGATCTCCTGCCCTCTGCGGAGTAATATCTCAAGGCTCTGTGCATGTAGTTGATTGACCAAAGATAATAAAATAGAAGAAGAGTTGGTGTACATAGCCCCAGGGTGGGGGTGAACCACATATATCATGTGTTGTTGTGATTTGTGTGATGTATTGATGTGTTTATGTGTTTACTTTCTTAAGTTCTTTAATATAGATGAATGATAGATATATTTGTTAATGATTTCTGCTTAATAATATGGGTGAATGCTATATCTAACCTATGTGAATGTGATTAGTGCTTGAATAGGATAGATCTGGGCGAAAACTGTGGTGCTCTGTAATTAGGGTTTTATCTGCGAAGTAGATATTGGTTAAATATTGATGAACTATAACTGTTAAATGCTTTGTTAAGGTGGTGTAATCACATCTCTATGTCCCATATAAGGTTGCAGACACCAGAGTCTTGCAACCACCCCTGCCTCTACCTTGGGTGAGACTTCATCTTCTTCGTAGGTGTTGCCAAAAGGGTCAGTAGTTAAGGTTTTGTTGGTGCATTGTTGTAGCGTTGAACCCTGGGTCTACCCCTGTTCCAACTAATGGTTCTGTTGTCAGGACCTGAAACTGTGATTGCTAGGAATTGAAGAAAAGAAAGCTTGGTGCGTAGATCTATTGCTTTAGTGCCCAGTATTCTACTTAATTTGTGAAGCTCCGTGCTAAGAAGAAAATTCATATCTGAAGAAAAGGGGTAAGATCTGAAGGCTTTGTGCTTTGTTAAAGGTAAGAACAGTGAAATGTTTTGATTGAAAAGGAAAGATAAGTGGAAATTTTTGTTTCAAAAGTATGGATCTAGGTATATTTGATCAATTTTGTCCTAGCTTGAAAAGTAGGGCACAACTAGATGGAAGAAGGTTTGATATGAGTAATGAAAGATATGTTATTCCTATGCATAGAAAGAATGTTTGGACTAACAAATGGATGCAGGATCCTAGAAAGAATTTTTTGCAGGTTAGTGCGCAGTACAGGAAAGGTTGGGGATCATTTAAGAAAAAAAGAGGATTAACCCTTTGTTACAGTTGCAGAAGACCGAGACATATTGCTAAGGAATGCCCTGGAAGAAAACCTAGTTGTCTTTGTAGTCAATCTATGCATCATGAAGTTTTGGATTGCCCTATAATGATTGCTAAGGTTGAAAGAATGAATATCAGACAAGAAAACCCTGAGGAAGATCAAGAAACTAAGATGATGACAGAACCCCGGAAGGAATCAAAGATTGTATTGCTGCAAATGAAAGAAGCCCTGAATGATCATCGAAATATCAACTTATCAAAGATCTTCAAAGAAAAAGAGTGCATAGAAACAAGAATAGGAGACTTTGACATAGACTATGTTCTCGATGAGGAAACACAGACGAATATTATGACAGAAAGAACCTGGGAAAATTTAGGAAAGCCTGCTATGATTCCTTCATTATGAGGAATAGGATTATTTAGAGGAAAGTTGATAACCCTATGTGGAAGACTCACCCAGATAGTTATGAGTTCTCATGGGACTACGACAGAGGAAGATTTTGAGGTTGTTAAATTTATTGAGAACAACGCCCCATTTGCTATGTTATTAGGAAAACCATGGATTGAGAGAAATCAAACCAGAAGAAAAGAAGAGGAAGTCTTAGAGCAAAAGAAGCAAGAATTAAAAGATTTCATGACTAGGAGGATAGCACACTTGATTGAAGAATAAGAGAATAGATCGAAGCTAATTAAAACCAGAAACTTGGATGTCGAAGTTGAACGAACACAAGAAGATTCACAGAAGAACAGAGCACCTACCCCAGACAAAGAAGAAGTATTTCCCTTGAACCCTATGAAATAATCTCAACATCAGAAAGTTACTATACCAAAAGGAGATAATAATCGAAATGGGAAGAGGAACCCAGTAATGCATATCACAGGGGAAAAGGATAGAAAGCTCAGTAAGAAGAAAGCGAAGATAGGAAAATTGATGGCGGTTCACGAGGGGACTTCACAGAGGGAAGGTTTGCAAAACTGGAACTTCGTCAGGATATCAGAACAGCACAACATAGAACTTCACCATGGTGGAGTGATATAGCCGTTGAAATCATTATAATCATTAGCTCGATGCCCCAAACAGTTAGAACAGCAGTTACGACCAGAAATTGCACCATCAGACCATTGGGACCACGCCGTAACGGACAGAAATGCATTGATGAAGGCCTCTTGTCCGTTGGAGAAGATCCATTACATCGTTGTTTACTTATTACGTCGATTGTTGCACTGAGAACACTTTTGCGAATTGTATCCGAGCTAACAAGAGAACTCATTGCTACCACGCTGTGTTTATTGAGATCGACACATGTTCCATTGCTTGGTGCATTCATTCATCCACCTGAGTTATCTGATATGAGCGTGTATGTCGGACGAGCTTAGTGCCACAGAGAAATTCGTCGAAGAAGTTCTAATCGACCTTATGGCAGAGAGAGTGATGTCCACGGGAGTTCAAGCTTCATCGACGTGAGGAGTGCAAGCCTCCCCGTCAACTGCTCGTGGATCTGGACCATCCTGTGTTGCAGATGAGAAAATAACCAAGCACAAAGATGACTTAGCAAATGCAAAGTTAATCCCATCTGTTCTACCTAATTATATACCGCCTCTAGCCGGCGTTGTGAATCATGGTAGTGTCTCGAGGGACTTCGACTACATAGTCATCACGGCGTACCTCCCGAAGGGGATACACGTAGTCAAACCGTAGTTGGAGAGGATTCCAACCTTAAATATTAGTGACTATAATATAGGGGACCGCAAGACCTACGGCATGCTCACACCTCACAAGTACTTGACTAAGATGAAGGGAAAGAGATCGAATATCATTCCCCAGCCATGGACCATGAACATCACACAGTCCACTGTCCTTAATGTCATGAAAATTATGCACTTTAGAAGGCACCAGGAGGTTAACGCGTGTGTTAAACTCTTGTTTTCGTGCTTCCACGAAGGTTATTTATGGTTAGACAGGCATATTACCATCGATCCAGCGTTGATCCATAGGATCACCAGATTGAGCATGCAGGGACCAGACCCATAGGACTTCTACCTGGGGAAGGCTGCAGATCGTGCCCTGGCATAGAAGATTAAAGACATATATGGCAATGTAGAGAAGGGAACGTGAGGCTACAAGGTAGCCTCCATTTATAATGGCGCAGTGCACCTCGCTTGCCAGTTGATTGTTGGTAAGCTAGTCAGAAAGAACAGACCCACGTAGGTCACAGGGTTTTTGTTTGACCTCGCAGGAAAGTGCATGGAGGCATTATAGATGAACTGGGTGAAGTAATTAGTCAACCAACTAGAAGTCAATTTTCGTGAAGCTCAGGATCAGGGATACGAGTTCCACTTTAGCTGGTTGTTGATCCTCATCACGTTTACATCTTAGGAGATGCCTGAAGGTGCGACCTTCCTGGACATTGAGTCATTTGAACCACTTGTTGCGAAGTTCACCATGCTCTGGTACTCAAGAAACATGGAAAAACAGTGGCAGTAGAACGCATTATTCCATACCTACTACCTACAGCTGAAAAGGTCTATCGAATCGTTCCCCCGGATGACGCCAAACACTCTGGACAGGTTCAAACCCCCCATGAAGTTTCGCGTAGATAGGCATTTCATATATATCACCATGTGCACAGATGAGAATAAAGAAGAGCTTCAGTCATACTATAAGCTCACCGAGGAGGACCTACAAGAAATCACTAAGGAATGGCCCGCAGATTTCCTTATACTAGTCGCTAAGGAAGAATTGTCCGACCCAAACCTCATTAGAAGCCTGATAGTTATCCACAAGGAGTATGATGCACCCAGCAGTAGCAGAAGGAAGAAGAATGAAGTTGTATAGGAATTGAGTAGTGCCTCAGAAGAGACTACCTCATATTCACCTGGCGGAGGAGGAGGTGATGAGGTGGACAAAGAGGAGAAAGAAGAAAAAGCAGGGGAAGAAGATAAGCAGGAGCAAGGAGAAGTAACCCACCATGAAACCCCCTTGATGATGTAGATCCATCGAAGAAAAGGAAGGTTTCCCCCATGAAACCTACAACGCGGAAGAAATCCAAAGAAAGCAAGTTGAAGCTTCAGACTATACTCAAGATCGATGATTTTGATTTCATCATCGCAGCCGTATCAGATGCTTCGCATGCCATTTTGCAAAACAGTGAAGCCAAGAAAGAAGCCTTGTATGACAGAATCGCGACAGAGCTAAGAGGGGTACAGCAAGCCCTTCACTCCAGCCACATAGTATCCATTGCGCCCCCACCATCAGAAGAACCACAGTTGGGAGATTGGCATGCCCAACTCCATAGACTAGCTGATGCGACCGAAGCCCACCTTCATCGAACGCAAGAAGAGAAAGAACAGGCCACAATGGCCCTGAAGCAAGCACAAGAAGAAATGGTAGAGCAACGTCGGGTTACACAAAAGGAGAAAGAGGATCTCCAAGCCAAGTTTGAAGAAGAGAGAGAACAGGCTAAGCAAGAAAAATAACAGTTGCTCACAGAACAACTGGAAGTCAAAGAAGTAGTCGATCGAGCAATTCACTCTGTGACAGACTTAGAGACAAAGTAAAAAGACCGAGTGGAGCATCAAGTAGCGCATCTCACAGAATTTATCCAGCAGCTACAGAAAAGAATAACAGACTTAGAGCTCCGCACAGTGCCCAGCACTCCGCCAGATGTACGAGATCAAAGAGAAGCAATTGCTCGAAGCGTAGTTGAAAGAATCAAGACCCTTGCCATGGAATGTAAACAACTAAGTTATCACAATGCCCAAACTTATGAGAGACTCACTAAGGATTCTGAATTAAAGGCACTGGAGTCACAACTCCAGGAGGCAAAGAAGCAAGCAGAAACAGTACAAGCACAATTGAAGCCCCTATCCGCAGTAAAAAGGATGAAGCGATTCCAAGAACAATGCAATTCCCAACAGTAGGTCCACACCATTTAGAGCAGAGTAATTGAATTGACTCAGAGACTCCAACCATTTCAGGATGAGGCTTTCCAACTATTTGCAGAGATTGAAGGTCGAGGAATAGAACTGGAGCAAGTCATCACTACAGCTAAACAACGCTTGGAGGGACCTGTCAACGAAGCAGTTATCCAAGAATTTGTTGAACAGGAGGCCATGGAACAGAAACAGGTTGAAGTAGCTTGAGCCAAGCTTGAATATTTCAAAGCAGAGCTACCCATACTAGAGTGACTCGGGATGAGTCACAGGTGAGTGTTGGGGGCCTGTTGGCCCTTGACCAAGTTTTGAGGATCCTTGGTCAGGTTTGACCTACTTTTGGGACTTCGACAGGTTGTCGAAGGTGAAGCACAAGTCGAAGCAGAGATCGCAGGATCTCGACCCCTTTTTAGTGATTTTTGGGTTTTGGGCTTATGTAACATGTATGGGGATGTCCGCCCATGGGTTTACCCATGTTTAGGCCTTATTTTGTAATGTATAAATAGATGTCTAGGTGATGTAGGAAGTAGCTTGATACCTTCCTAAGTGCTATGGAAAGGGAGACATCTATGTGAAAGTGAAAGTGGTAATTGTAATTGCTATGTGCATACTTTGTAAGACTTGCAGAGCTAAGTGTAAGTGATCCTAAGAGACTGTGGAAGGCTTTGTGTTGTAACTCAGGGAAGGAGGATCCAGCGAGGTGCACATATCTCCTTCCCTTTGTGAAGTAAGATCGCAAGGTTCTATGCATGTAGCTAATTAACTAAAGATAATAAAAAAGAAGAAGAGTTGGTGGACATAGCCCCGGGGTGGGGGTGAACCACGTATATCCTGTGTTGATATGCTTTGTGCGATGTATTGATGTGTTTATGTGTTTACTTGCTTAAGTGATTTAATATAGATGAATGATAGATATATTTATTAATGCTTTGTACTTAATAATATGGGTGAATGTTAGATCTAACCTATGTGAATGTTCTTAGTGCTTGAATAGGATAGATCTGGGAGAAAACTGTGGTGCTCTCTAATTAGGGTTTTATCTGCAAAGTAGATACTAGTTAAATATTGATGAACTGTAACTGCTAAGTGCTTTGTTAAGGTGTTGTAATCACAGATCTGTGTCCCAGCTAAGGTTGCAGACACCGGAGTCCTGCAACCACCCCTGCCTCTACCTCGGGTGAGACTTCATCTACTTCATAGGTGTTGTCGAAAGGGTCAGTAGTTAGGGTTTTATTGGTGCGTTGTTGTAGCATTGAACCCTAGGTCTGCCCCTATGCCAACAATATGTGTTGAATCCATTCAATAAACTTGGTGGCTTTATCGGCCTCATATTGAGCATGGGATGATTCTGCTTGTGTGGATACAAGGGGCAACGCGACATCAATGGGACCCAATGGTTGAAATCTCAATCCCACATGAAAGGAATTGTGGTTGGTCAAGCTATGAAGGGATATGTTGTAGCTTTGTTGAACATAGGGGAGAATCGCATCCCATGTGTGTGGATGTTTGGAGTTGTACATGCACAATATATGCACAATCATTCAGTTGACGACCTCCATCTGGCCATCAGTTTGGGGGTGGAAGGCGGTGGATTTGGTGAGCTTGGTGTCCAACAGTGACTAGAGGCTAGACCAAAATGTGCTTAGGAACCCACTGTCCCAATCTGATATGATGGTATTTCGTATCCTGAAATGTACCCACACTCATTTGAAAAAAATCTTGGCAGTGGCCTCTGTTGTGATATTCTTCTTGCAGGCTGTTAGGATGGCCATCTTAGAAAACTGATAAACCACCACAAAAATACATTCATTTCCCTTCTTGGTTGAAGGAAGGCCCAACATGTAGTTCATTGAGATGGATTCCCATGGCATGTCAGGAGTAGGCAGAGGAGTGTGCAGGCCTTGCTTCTTAGTGGTTGGTTTGGCAATGGTGCAGGCAGTGCAGAAACTAATATATTTGTTGACGTCCTGGCACAATTTTGGCCAATAGAAATGCTTCTATAGTACTATCACAATCTTTTCCATGCCAAAATTTCCTACCATATGACTGTAGTGAGATTCCCAAATCATCTTCGCATGCTCGCTTGACAGAACACAAAGGCGGCATAGATGGAATAACAATTTGTCCTGAAGATGAAATTCAGTGACAGTCACTCTTGTTCCTAGCATCTAGTAAGTGGTGGCGAAGTCAGGATAGCTCTTGTAGATTTGGGGTCACTTGGATGCCTCATCGCCATAGGAGTAGAGCATCGTGGTTAAGGATGCAACTAGAGGTCGACTAAAGAAGTCAATGACATGATTGGTGCTCCATGTCTTATATTTTATGTTGAGATGGAACTACTGCAAGTACGTGGACCACTTTTGATGGAGGTAGTTCTGCAATTTACCTTGTGTCTGCATGAACTACAGAGGCTTTTGATCATTATGGATGATTGTCTCCTTCCCGAGAATGTAGTGCTTTCATTATCAGCAGACTTGCACAATGGAATACATTTATTTTTCATATGTGGGGTACTTACGGACAACATCTGATAGTGTCTCACTATGATATGCCACTGGATGACTGTGCTAAGTGAGAACTCTGCCCATGGAATAGTGTAAGGCATCGGTCTCAATATGAAAAGGTTGTTGCAGATCAGGTAAGGAGATTATTAGAGCTCAACACAAGTGATTTTTCATATCATTGAATGCTTTTTGTTGTGACTTCCCCCACGTGAACTTTTCCTTGCCACCACCCTTGGTCACTTGGATGAGGGCCCATGCAATATGGGAGAATACCAACACGAACCTCGGATAGAAGTTGGAAAGTCCTAAGAAACTTTGAAGCTCGGTTAGTGTGGTAGGGGTTGGCCAGTCACGAATGACTTGGATCTTGGTTGGATCCACATGCAAACCATGCTCATCAATAATGTAGCCTAGGTATTAGACCATGTTCATGCCGAAGGATCATTTTTCCAAGTTAGCATATAGCTTGTGTTGTCACAAAGTGTAAAGGACTTGTTGAATATGTTGCAAGTGTTATGCCCAATTCTTGTTGAAGATGAGGATATCATCCATATATACCACCACAAAATAATCGGTGAAAGGCAGCAATATATCATCCATCAATCTCATGAAAGTTATTGGATCATTTTTCAAACCAAAGGGCATGACTAGCCATTCGAAAATACCTTCTTTGGACTTGAAAGTAGTCTTCCATACATCATTCTATTCTATTGGGATTTGGTGGTAGCCAGACTTCGGGTCAATCTTACTCAAAAACTTGGCTCCCTTGAGCTAGTCAAGAAGGTCACAAATTCAGGGAATTGGGTATCGGTTCCTGACTGTAATTTTTTTTAGGGCCCTGTAATCAATATAGAGTCGCCAAGTCCCATATTTCTTCTGTATGAGTACAATTGGGCTCCCGCAAGGTGAGGAGTTGGGTCACATGTGCCCCTTTTGAAGCAGCTCTTGGATCTGTCACTTGATTTCCTTATTTTCCATCAAAGAGCGGTGATAGACTGGACCATTGGGTAGAGGTGCATTGGTGGTTATATCGATTGAATGATTGACCTGACAGTGCAGTGGTACCCCGGTGGGTGAGGAGAATATGTCTTTGTATTCTTCCATGATCTTGTCCACCCGCTTCGGCTACATGGAGAGGCCATTGATTTGGCTACGACCTTTTGTTCACTTTGAGAGTGAATCATGAAGAAGATAAATTTCTCATTCTGGGAAATGACCTTCCTGCATTGCTTAGCAGAGATCAAATAAATGGAGGTAGGCGGAGCTACCTCTGATATCATGTACAATTGTCTACCCAAAGTAATAATAACAATGTGAGGATAGACTCATATACAACATTTTGTTTCCACAAGTATGGTTGGCCTAAAAAAATATCACAAGCTTCAAGGGGGGGAATATCACACAATACCTCATCCTTGAAGGGCTTGATGTCCTAGGTAAAATGACATTGTTGGTTGACGCAGAGATCTCTTCCTTGGCGAAGCCACCCGATGGTGTAGGGATGCAGGTGTGGTGTTTTCAACATGTTTAAATGCTTGACAACCTCTCTTAAGATCAATCTCTTTTGACTTCCGTTATTGACAATGAAATGTAGCGGAGCACCCTTCACCCACATATGCGAGTGAAAATTATGTTCACCTTCCTCTGGTTCTTCTAGTTCACTGTGTTGGACCTTGGTGGTAGTGACAGTGGAACTATGTTCTATATCAATGATCTGCTTCCCTTTGTCTGGATTTGATTCAAATTTGGAACCAACCTCTAACTCTGAGGATTTCATCTCAACCACCAACCACTGCTTCAAGCGGAATTCATCATTGTTATGCCAGGGGATTTTATGGAATTCACACCACTTCCTAGTGTCTTTCTTCATCTTCTCATTACTCTTCTTTTTTTGCGACTTGGACTGGTTGTCTCGAGGGGGTCCATCCTTGCTCTATCCTTTATTTTGTGGGTTGGGGTTTCTGTTTCCCTGCTTTTGTTGTAAGGAATTTGTATATCCAAACTCCCATTTCTTCTATTTAAATTTCTACTCAATTTTGACAGCATATCAATAAGTGGCGCCCAATCATGAGATGTCCAAAAATTCCATTTTTGTTTGTATGTATCTATGTAGAAAACTGTGATACTTGAGCACCAGATGTCATTCGGAGTCTTTGATACCCAGCTTGGTGTGCAAGGTATGGAAGATATTCATGAACTCTAGTATTGTATATTCCCTTTTCTGTCGCAGTGTGGTCCATTTCATATACTGGTCATTGTAGCTTCCAACTGGGTAAGTATTGTTCATTAATAGCATCCTTGAAAGAATCCCAAGTGGATGCGACCGAAAATTTTTCATATTTCTCAATGTCCTTTTGCTCATAGTAAGTCTCCCACCAATCATTGACATGGGGGATAGCCTTAAGGAGCACAAAGAAATATTTTCTCTATTAGAAAAATTATAGACCGAAAAATACTCTTTTATCATATTCAACCATTTATCAACACCATCTACATCTATCTGGCCTCCAAATAAGGGGATATAAAAATTGACTTGTACCTTGAAGGGGTGACACCTTCCAAGTGGCCGCTTGATGAAGATGTGTCGCCTATTGGTAGTCGTCGAAGGATTTGTGCAAATTTATCCATCATATCATTCATTTTTCACATTAGGGATTCCTTGAGCAACATTTTAAAATGATCTCGTACTCCATCATCTCTCTTTTCTTCCGCCATGGGAGACCATCGTGATCAGTGAGGACGGTCTTCCAAAGGATCAAATACTTCGAGTCCCAACTCCTTGTACCCTAACCTTGTTGGGGACATGCATCGAGAAACAAATAAAGCAAAAACCGCATTGATACCATTGATCTGGATTTACAAATGGAATGAAATGAAATACAGATGTATGGAAAATAAATACACAAAGATACAATAAAACTTGACTTCTATTAATAAAGAGAAATTGTTGAAACAGTAAAAATACAGACTGAAACAAAATTGATTGAATGGTGGCAACTTATCTCTAAGAAAAGGTGTGACATCTATGCTCATTCAAAAGAAGATGAGTACAATGAGGCTTCAAATACCTTTTTAACATAAAACATAAATGAGAAAACTCTAAACATCCAAAACCCTAACCACGGGAGATGAAACGCCAAAAGTTTTGTGGGCCTCGATGGGGGTAATTGATACGTCAATTTCCCAAGGGAATAACTTTTGCATGTGATATTTGTTTGGGGCACTTGATACACCATTGGAAAGGTATATCCAAGGAGTACATATTTTGTTCGGCCTAGGATATTCTTTCAACCACATGCTAGGTGTTGCCAAGCCCAAAAAAATTTATTTAGGGACTCAAAACAGCCCTAGAAGTTTGGGACCCAAAAAACTGTAAAAAAAAAACTACCAAAATAGAAATTGTTCTTTGACCCAGTGGAATAGGTGGGTGGCCACCGATATCCACCTAGATCAACCTATATTATAAAATAATTCCCAAATCAAGAAGAAGGTCCTTCTGTAATTGCACACATCTCCTATAGGAGGATATTTAGCTTTCTTGAAAACTTACCACAAGATCAAAAAGGATTTTTTTGGGAAGGTCTTAAAAATTATGTTCAAAAATTTTTGTCTGAATGTGTGGTCTACCAAAAAAATAAGGGAGAGAAAATAAAGATGCCAGGTCTCCTACAACCATTATCTATACCAAGTCAACGTTGGGAAGAAGTTTCAATGGATTTTATTATAGGTTTACCCAAATCTGAAGGAAAGTCTACCATCATGGTAGTAGTGGATAGACTGATAAAGTATACCCATTTTTTATCTCTTTCGCATCCTTTTAAAACAAGTACAGTAGCCACAAATTCCATGGAAATAGTTCAAAAGCTACATGAAGTCCCCAAGATTATTGTAAGTGACAAAGATCCAATTTTCATTGGAAAATTTTGGAATAAATTATTTTCTTTTTGGGTACTCAATTGGCTCACAGCTCATCTTATCATCCTCAATCCGACGGGAAAATTGAGATTGTGAATAAATTTCTAGAAACATATCTTTGTTTCTTTGCATATGATAAACAGACACAATGGGTCAAGCGGTTTCCCTTATCATAATGTTGGTACAACACATCCTTCCATACTACATCAAAAAATTTCCCATTTATGCCACTTTATGGATATCGTCCTCCATCCATCACATCACCCTTGAAAGGGACTACAAAGGTTCAAATAATGAAAGACCACATAGGGCACCAACAATAGGTTCCCAAACTATTGAAGGACAACTTGGTTATGGAACAAAATAGGATAAAACAACAAGTAGATTAGCATCGTAGTGAAAGGGAATTTGAAGTGGGGGATTGGATATTTTTTAGGCTACAACCATATATACAGATGTCCCTCAAGCAGATAAAGAAGGACAATAAATTAGCACCCAAATATTATGGTCCCTATAAGGTGTTGCAAAGGATTGGAAGTATGGATTGTGAATTGGAGTTGCCTCCATCTTCACGTGTACATCTAGTCTTCCATGTTTCTTGCTTAAAGAAGGTAATCAATGACAAGATCCCGGTAGGATGAAGATAGGTAATGATGCTAGGATAGAACTGGAAAATATAGGAGGTGAGAGGAAAGAGATGTTGAAGAGATGGTTGAGTAAGTGATCCCATCACTATAGTCTAAAAGATGTGGCGAGCAAGACCAATATCCTATAGAAGAGATAAGAATAAATGGGTGTGGTGGTTAGTCGAATCTAGGAAAGATTCATGTTTGTCGATCCCTGCCCGAGATAATAATCTATATGGATCCAATCACCTTTGAGATGAAAAAAAGAGAGGAGGTCAAAGGTGGAAGGAGAGAGAAGGAAGGTGAAGCAAATAAGGAAAGAGAGCATCATTAATATCTCAAAGTAGAAAATACCTAACACCCACATCATAAGGCCCAAATTGGCCCCACAAAGGTCTCATTATGGAACAAGGCATTAAAATTGATGAACCATATCATAATATGGAGACCACCTAAAGATAATGTAAACATGAACCATCTACGGATGCGAAGGAAATGTTAGGAAAATATGTGTGACTTTCTTTGAGCATTCAAGGGATAAGGGAAAGAGGAAATGAGAGAGGAGATGGGAGAGGAGATACTTCCCTGAGAAATCCAGGGTATATGGAAGGAATGGGGGAGGATGAACTAACAAAGAAAGAGCCATATGATGGCCAATAGAAAGTTGTATCTTCCTTGAGAAGGAGGGAAGAAGTTCCATCCTAAAAAAATAAATAAAGTGGGAGGACAACTTTACCTAACTCGAAGAGAAAGTTTGGGGGAAGTCATGAATTGAGGAGGGAAGTAGAAGGAATGTGAAGGAGAGAAAAAAAGAGAGATGGGAATAATCATCCATGATAGAAACAGGGAGAATAGGAGGGACAAAAATATTTTCGTGTGGTGGAAGAAGTTCAAAAGTGGGGGAGCTCCAAGGAATGGGGTCACTAGGTGATCAAATAAAAGGAGAAGGAGGAGAGGTAATATTGGTAGCCAAGCACTCGTTATAGTTAAAGTATGCTAAAGAGGGCCCAATATTTAAGGATCGAGTAGTTATTTTCATACAACTAATGGAATAAGGAAAAGAGGGCCCAATATTTAAGGATCGAGTAGTTATTTTCATACAACTAATGGAATAAGGAAAAGTATTGATAGAATTAGGTGACACATTTCCCAAGCTTTAGGGGAGGAAGAAATGCAAATTCCACCAATTAAAACTTGAGTTTGCCAAGGAGGAATGGTGGAGGAATGAGATGAAATAACTTTTCTTGGAGAAGTTTCATGTTAATACATAGAAACTTGGATTGAGGTAGTGGATCATGGCCCTTGTTGGGAAAAGGGAAAATGATTATATTGGAGTACATGTCATTTAGTTGTAGTGTGAGATACTTGCACCACTTTTATAAATTAAGGCAAGTGAAATCATCTAGGTCAACGTGATATGTCGTATGGGAAATATATGATTGAATGAAGACTTATGTATCTAACATCATTTTGATGGAGTAACATAAGGCTCATTATCAAGCTAATTTAGTCACCTTGTACCAAGTTAGGTGATCATCTAGTTACATCTATTTATCCACCTCCACATCATCTTCGCATATTCATAAAGAGACACTTAACTCATAATAATTCAATGCGAATGTTATTTTTCTCTTTAAAAAAAACCTATTTGAGTGCTCAGTCATGGGTTTCGTTTACAAAACCTATGACCAAGAGGCTAGTCAGACATAATATTTTAAACATAATATTTTAAGACCTGTGATCTTCTCTAAAATTAATAAAAAGTATATAAAAATATGAAATTATTAGGATATAAGTAGGCTGAATTTGTTGGTGCGACTTGCATGTCTCAAGTTTAATCCTTGCCAAGAAGTTATTCATCTTTGAAACCACCTTTATCCCATATATAGGAGGTAAAGGGGGCTGAAAAAGGCCGTTAGCCTTCCTCATATCTATGTTTCCAAAATTACATTTTTTTGAGTTGGGGTTATGAATTCAATAACCTCTTTACTCATTCTTGTCTATGAAAAGTTGCTACATTGAAAGGGTGGTGGTGAATTGGAAATAAGTGAGAAGGAGGTCATCCACTACATTATAATGTATCATATGTGTAATTATTTTTCTTAATTAATATATGAATATTTATTCTTTTCCACCCATGCCCCCACTAAAAAATGGATGTGTTTGATGTGCTATGTGAAGATGTTTTAATAATTTATTATTAGTTTATCGTTTGATTTGAATTTAAAGTCAATTAATTAGTTTATATATAGTTTTAGTTCATATATGTCGTTAGTTAAGTTTCAATTTGAAGAAGTATATATATAGTAATGTGTGGTGATTAAGGTATTCCTTTGTTTGCATGTGTGGATGAGAATTGAGTTGAGTTATAACATATGATGATTCCTCCTCATTTTCACTAACTTGGTCATCTAAAGGTAGAGCATCTAAGTGTTGCATGAGGTTATTCTCCTTCTTTTTTATCTTTCTTACTTGTTTGATTAATATAAATGTGATTAAAAGGGATAGTAATAGCTTGTATCTTATATATGTCCTAAGTTTTACCAATCCACTATAGAGGAATTAATTGATAATTGATTGTGTAATTATTTCTATAACAAGAATGGTGGCTCTATTAGGAAGAATTCTAAGGAATTCATTTAATTTATGATTGATTTTCCTAGTTTTATTTAGTTTCTAGATTTAATTAATTTGTTAGCTTATTTGTAAATTTGGATCATCTAATCTTAATGAGGGTCCTCACCAATTTTCTTAATATTTTGGATATTGGATGCACCTTTTGGCTTGACAATTGCACCTTAGTGAAGAAAACCCACAACCAAGTTGTTTATGCTTCTCAATTTCTCATGATCAGCCTTATAGGGGTCTAATGTGTCTTCTTGAAGTTATTCCCTTGGTAATTTTAGGTTTTTTCTGTTTTTTCTCCACATATTGAGAGGTGTGGATGTATTTTTACTTTAATTTTTGAAAAATATACCAAAACAAAAAATGTTATGTTGTTTAAGGGAAATTTAGAAAATTAAATTGAATTGTGTTATTGGATATATATATGTATGATTATTGGTTTTAAATTGGATTTCTGTCGCTAAAGATTCTATATCTAATTCTCATCTCTTTGAAAGTTGAAAGAATTTTTGTTTACACGAGATTTGGTGTGAATGACCTCTACAAAAATTTGCAGTGAGCATAAAAGAATTGCATAATTAGTATTTATTTAAATTTGTGTATTGGTTCATTGAGTTTGATTTATAGAAAGTGATAAATAAAGATCTAAAATCATTTTAAAATCATAAGAATATTGTCTTCTTATTATTATATTGTAAGAGAATATTTTCAAGTAGGATCACAACTTTTTTTCGTGCTTATTTACAAAGTAATTTGTTCATTTATTTTACAAATTATTTAAAACAACACTTGAAATTTATTTAGTGCTCTAATGAGTACGAAGCAAACCTAAAAATGAACATAAGTAATAAAAATAACAGACTTATTGTATTTATAGAAACCAATCTATACTCTAGGAATTAGGACTTTAGACTGGGAGTGGTGAGGAAGACACTCCAAATTTGTCAAATTCAAAATAAATTGTTTTCTAGTGAAGTAAAGAAGCCCTATTTCAATGAGTGGTTTAGGGGAAATTCCCTTATGATGTAAAATCATAGGTGAAAACTATTCAACTATGGATTTATCCTCCATATCTCGTCATCTAATTCAATAAATATTGAGTATAGACCTTCATGCTTAACCCAATGATGAGATATTACTAGGCCCTTCTAAATTTCTTGAGATCCAATATCTAGTAACTAATAAGGGCTCGGTAACTTTGCCCTCCTCAGTCACACCTTTTTTAGTAGGAAGCCCTAGTTTCTTGACTCTTGGGGTGCCACACAGGGTACAATTTTAGTGAACTAACTACAAGGTGTCTTGAGCATGATATTATCTAGCTTTGATATATCCATGTGGATTCAATCAACCCTAGTGAATCTATCTTACCTAGAAAGTGCTTGCATACCTTCACTTGTGTTACAAGCATGATGGAGGCTCAATTTCAAGGCCATGTGTTAGGATGTTTAGACACTTAGGATTTAGTTATGATTGGCTTGGTGTAATGTGTTTTTAGGTAAAGTGTGTTTCCTTAGTATGTATTAGTATGCATTTGTAGTTATGTAATTTGATCGTCACAATATGTTCAAGACATAAAGTGATCAGATGGTTCATATTCTCCTCAATATTAATGGCTATATGTATCCATGGTTTAACACCCAATTGGTCCATGATATATCTTTAAAGAACATGGAGGGTCATTTTTTGATGATATGTATAGATCATATGTATAGATTAGCTATTGATCATATGTATAGATTAGCTATTGAATATATTGATTTGCTTTCACTTCGATTGGTTTGTACTGTTGTGATCTGAACGACACAAGAGCATTGAAGCGAAGCTTGGAACAACAGAGACCCAAGGAAGCGTTCACAAGGTATGTATATGACCCTTGTCTCTTAGTCCATTCAATAGGCTAAATCTAGGGAAAGAGTATCATTATGTCATGTTTTGTTCTAGATCCAGGTGGATCTAGGGAGATCGGTTTGTGTCCGCACTTACGGATTAATCCTGAAACAAAATTGGCGACTCCACTGGGGACCTGTCCCTTTGTCTTTATGGTTTTTTGAGTTTTTCTGTGGCCATTTGCTCTATTTTCATTTTTCTCCTTTTTTGTCAGTCTCTGTGTCTTTAGGATACCCTGATAGACTTATTGGGTTCAGAAGCCTGTTTGAATTTTGCTTTCATTTTCAAAATTTTTATTATCTTCAAGAGTTCTCGCACTACGTTTAACTGCAACCTGCAAGAATCAGTCAAGTTCGCACCCTGCATATAGGGTCCAGTGCGAACACCTCGCACCTTGCTACAAGGTGGCCTGCGAGAATCCTATCTTCTCGCACTGTGTAACACTGCTTGCCTGCAAGCAAGATTTTTGAAAATTTTGAATTTGAATTTTGATTTTGTCAACTGCTCAGATCAGTTGTATTGCTTCTTTTAGGCTTATTGGATCATTGATTTATACATTTATTGCTTTTGTTTGCATGCTCAAACAGATTTAGGGTTTCAAGGTTTTTTCTTGCCTTGGTAGCTTGACTTTCATTTCTTGGCTCTTATTGGCAATTTCATTCTCTCTGTCTTCTGGAGTTGAGTGTGTCTGATTGGCTGAGAACCAATGATTGGTTGAGAGTTAAGTGTTTGGTTTTTTCTCATTTTCTTGTTGGTTCGAAAGGACATTTTTGTTTGCATTGAAAAGACTTTTTGGTTTGGTTTTGTTCTTGGTTCTTGCTTTCGTTGAAAGAGTTGATTGGGTTGTTATTGTTTGATTCTTTGTGATTTGATTTTCTTCTCTCTCATTGATATAGTGCGAGTTCTTTCTGGAAAGTGAACACCATTGTTTTCTTCCATAAAATTGTTTTTGTCGTTCATAATACATTGGAAATCAAATTTTAAGAATTGTTGAAGTTTTGAAAAAGAAAACATAGTACATTGTCATTTGCTAAGTGATTGTTTGCATTGACATTGAAAAAGGAAATTTTGCATATAATTCGTGGTTGATTTAGAAAACTTCTCTCTCTCCCATATATAGGATTCATTGAACGGAAAGTGTTATTTTTCATTTTCATTCTTGCATTATTTGGGTCAGAGTCATACACACATGAGTTTCATTTTTGTTACCTTTGCGTAAACAACAGCCATTAAAAACATTGCGTAATCTTAAAACGTATCTAGTAACTCTTTTCTAGGGCTCTTTTACACCAACATTTAGTTAGGCTAGTGCTTTGGAGTAGGAAGAGAGACACACTCTCCAAAAGCTCAAAATACACAATAGCATCTTGAGTTAGGGAGTGAAAAATTTCATTTGCAACATATTGTCCTGGGACGCCCTTCTAACACAAGGGTCAAGCACTAGGTCGCATTGGTGTTGGCAGAGTTACTAACCCTGCTTTGTTGACATCGATGTAGAGATTGCACGTATTACGGGGATCACTCCGAGGTATACCCACAATTATGAGTGGAAGCCTTTGAGTTGGTTCCGGGCTAGATACCCTGCCCTTGCGTGTGGATCGGACTGACGACTGTTCCCCCAGGCTGTACTGTTGTTTGTGGTGACCTTAGTGGCCTGTCTCTCTAGGTTCTTACCCAAGGTGACTGTGGAGGGGAAAGTCTTCACGATACCTGGAATTGACGTTGATCAAACTCACTCGGGCTCCTTGGAGGGTATACCCAGGATTATGTGTGGGAGCTTGCACCAGGGTGTAAGTATGTTAAGCAGGTCATCAATGTAACTTTTCCACAATAGCCCCACCCCTTCTCGTCTCGTTGTTGCGACGTTGGATTTCATCACCAACTAGTGGCTTCGAAATTAGAAGGTATTGTTTGCTTGGTGATTGTTTCCTAGATTTTGTTTACTAGTGTGTGTTGTTTGTTTATCGAAGTTGACCTTAAGAGTTTCTTCGCGGAGCTTGTCACTTATTTACAGTTTCTCCCCCACGGCGTTCACGTAGAATGCAAGGTTTATCTCCAGAGCATCTGGACGATACTCAACCCTCGCCTACCGGTACACCGGAGGGTTCTCCCCATCAGACTGAAGTCCCTGTGGTTACTCCACCACACGGGGAAACAAGTGACATTCCAGTTGTCACCACACCACCTCCACAGGTAGAACGAACTGACTCTCTAGAAGATTTTTGAATTACCAATACTAGAGAGGACTATCGCATTCGTCGTGGTGAACGACCTTTTGTGCGTTTAAATTCTTCTGACGAAACCGTTGTTACATCTTCCGAATCAACCGTTGGGCCTTCTCACGGTGTAGTAGGCCAAGATCCTTTTTGGTCCGGTGATTTCCGGCGAGTTCTTTTTGGTACTGAGGCACCTCCCGTCTACGAGGTTAACCCTCTAGTATCTCCAGAGACAGCAACTATACCAGAGACTACTACTTATCGTTTTGTTCTTCCTCCCGAGATGGCCCATCTTGCGAATACTACGAGTGTCCAAACCGGAACTGCTGCAGCTACTCTTCCTCCTATCAATACCCAGCGAATGCCTGAGGTTAACCCAAATTTACCTCATGGTTACCATGCGTTGAATGCTTTGTTGAATGCTTCCAATCCAACACTTCCGCACACACCAGCCGGTTCTCCAGGTGGTCCTCCTTTTCCTGGGTATGATGTTCCTTGTTTTATCCCGACACTCCCACCTTTTCCTTCTGGTAATCCTAATCCTAGTGGCATTATCCCGACTGTTGCAACAAACCCATAGATTTCTGTTGGTGGACAGGGTGGTACGGTTCCTTTTCCTTTTCCCGGACATAACACAGTTACTACGCAACCTACGGTTGGCACACAACTTTCAGGTGGAACTATACCTACGATAGGGGGACCAACCTCACCTTTTGGACAAAATATACCTTCTGAATTGGCTCAGCTTCTACAAAACTTTCCTCAAAATGATGGGGGGCAGCAAACTGTCCCTACTGTGGGCCAACCTTATCCGGGTATAACTAATCCTATTTGGAGTTTGGGTCAAACTACTCAACCCCAGGTCCCTACTCAAACTCAAGGTTACAATCCTTGGGGTTACTATCCTATCAGGCCACCACCGAATCATCCAGGACCGTCCCTCTATGAACAGTCTGCTTATGGTCCTACTGGTTTGCCGACAGGGCTTCCACCCCAAAGCCATCAGTACCCACAAGTAAACCGACAGTTACCCTTTCTTGCTACTTTGGACTTACCAGATTTGTCTAGGATTCTGAATGATCCTATTCGTCACTCCCCCCAATGGCCTGCTATTCCTGCCAAGCTTCCGTCGGATATTTCGAAATTCGATGGTAAGGCAGGGGAGGATCCAAATAATCATGTGATGAATTTTCATCTGTGGTGTTCATCCAATTCTTTGATGGATGACTCCATTCGCCTACGTCTTTTTCAAAGGACTCTTACTGGTTCCGCTGCGAAGTGGTACATTGAATTGCCACGAGGTTTCTTCTCCGATTTTAACACCCTGGATATGGCCTTTCTCACACATTACCAGTTGTCGATCCTTTATGATATTGGGACTGAGATTTTAACTTGTTTTAAACAAACAAAAGGCACTCATATCTCGGATCATATACATGAGTGGAGATGAAGACGATGTCTTATCAAACTTGAGATCCCTGATCAGTTACTGGCCGAATGGTTCACGAAATCCTTCGTAAACGAAATTGGTAAAGACATCGCCATGGGTGGTGTTGTTACGGAGGAGAAGGCTATAAGTCGTGCCCAATATCTTGATCTCGTTTATTCGCAAACGGGAACACTTTATGATTTGTTACCTGAACTACCCCGTCCTGGTACTTCCAGCGCTTCAACTACTCCAGCTGCCTCGCATGCAGCTGATGGTGTGATTGGTTCTACTCACACCCACTCACATTCTGTTTCGAATACAACCCCTAAATCTACATCTTCTAACGTTCAAAATGCTTCGTCTCCTGCCCCTCCCACCGATAAAACCTCTGAGGTGAATGTTGTTCAATCTACTCCGACCAGTAAAGGTAAATCTAAAAAGGGGAGAGGCAAGAATAAGGGGGGTAAGAATAATAATCCAACAGAACAAACTGCAACTTCTCCTGTTGAAGAGAGGGATAAGCACAAACCACGGTACCCTTGCCTTATCTGCGGTGACGATCACTATACAAAGGATTGTCCTCGACGTGCCGAAGTTTCTAAGTTCCTTCAAGGAACGCCAAAACCACCTCCACCAGTTGTCTTGTCTCAACCCTTCCCGTCTCAGCAACAGGCCTCGTTGGTCATCCATGACCAACCATCTACTTCTACGACATCATATGTTTTGATGTGCACCAGTGATTCTAAGAAGAATGACGTTGCAATCGCAACTAGAGCTAAAGACTATACTCCTTCTAAGGAGAAGGTTGACGATTTACCTCCTGATTTGGTACAACTCTCTCCGTCGAACCCACCTACGAATGGTCCTCTTCATCTCGAACGACCGAGTCTTGATACAGTCCTACGACCCCCTAAGGGTGTTATTCGCAAGTCGTCTTTCAATCCTCATGCTCCTGCGGCCCAAAACTACAATATTGTAGAAGATCTATCCCAAGCACCTTTAGCGATGTTTGCCCTTGAAGTCCTTCAGTCTTGTCCTGCACAACGAAGGGCTCTGTTGAAAGCTATAGGTGGAATTGATCCTACAGATTCGAATTTGATAGTCTTTGACTTGGAAGAACATGTTCCAAGGTTACCCCCTCAGCTTGCTTTTCAGATACAAGTTATTGTCGTCGACAAGAACATTTGTCGAACTGTTGTTAATGAGGGGGCCTCTACATGCGTAATGTCTCTTACTTGTTGGAAAGCCATTAGCTCTCCTCCTTTAACGGAATCACAGAATACTTTGAAAGCCTTTAATGGCTCTGTTTTTAAGCCTTGTGGCGTTCTTTCATCGTTGCATGTCACTCTAGAAGGTAAGACGGTCCAAGTTGAAGTGGAAGTTTTCGATGCTCCCTTAGATTATAATCTTCTTCTTGGTCGTAGTTGGGTAGATTCTATGCACGCTGTTGTGTCAACACTTTTCCGTGTAGTACAATTTCCTCACCAAGGAAAAGTTGTTACGGTTGATCAACTTGCCTTCTTTAACTCTGATACTCGTACTGGCAATGTGTCGTTTATAGCTAAAACCCCACTGGGTTACGAGAATGTCGGCGTCGGTCTTTTAAAGGACTCTACGTTAATGAGCACTTTCCCCATTCCGCCACCACCCGATTTTCCATGCCCATCAGTTGCTTCAATTAATATGATCTTCGTTGTACCTCATGAGCTTTCGGTGTCTTTTGACCCTTGGATAGTCCCTGATCCAGGAGATCATTCTCGTTTCGGCGATGTCATGCCATTAAGTCCGGTCGAATCGGCTTATCAAGCCATTCAATCGGAAACCCCTTCTGTACCCTCTCTGGAGGAGTTGTCTCTCGATCCTTTCCATGTTGTTTTCCCTACTGACGAGATGATCATGTCCATCATGGAAGACACCCCTTGGGACGATGGGCATCATCGTTCCATACTCTTTCTGGAACAACACACTCTCGAGAACTACCAACGGATTTTGACTCCGTCGACCATTGTTGTTATATCGACTATTCCCGAAACTTCACACGATATGTTTGTCGAAGGGAACCTTAGTAATATATCTCCCATGATTCCCATTGATATTTTAGTTAAACCTGGGATAGTTGAAAATGTTCACATTGGAGCTTCGTGTTCTCCAGAGGAAATTGTCACTTATACTGCTTTGTTCAAAGAATTTTGTGATGTTTTTGCCTAGAGTTATGAAGAGATGTCGGGTATCGACCCTTATATTGTTGTGCATGAGATAAAAACGTACCTCAGAGCTAAGCTAGTCTAGCAGCGCCTCCATCATGTCCATCCACGTAAAGCGGCAGCTATCAAACTCGAAGTTGAAAAACTTCTTAAAGCCGGTTTTATTTATCCTGTGGCTTTGACAGAATGGGTTTCCAACCCTGTACCGATTGATAAGAAAGGTGGTAGTATACGTTTTTGCGTCGATTATCGGGATATTAACAAAGCCTGTCCGAAGGACAACTTTCCGACCCCTTTCGTTGACCAGATCGTCGATGACTATGCCGGCAGTGAAATCTTTTCCCTCATGGATGGATTCTCCGGCTATAATCAGATTAACATCGCTCCTGAGGACCAACATAAAACTACGTTCATTTGTCCTTGGGGTACTTTCTCCTATCGAAAACTTCCTTTCGGTCTTAAGAACGCGGGTGCGACGTTTCAACGTGCTATGTCTTATGCGTTTCACGATATAAAGCATATCGTTCAACCCTATTTGGACAATTTGCCAACTCATTCTTTACACCGAGTCGATCACCCCAATCATCTCCGAGCAATTTTCGTTCGTTGTCGGTTCTATCGCATTCGTCTAAACCCTCATAAATGTGTCTTTTGCGCAGAATCCGGCCGTCTTCTCGGTTTCATTGTTTCACGTCAAGGGATCCGGGTAGATCCTATTAAGGTTGAGGCGATTCTCAATCTTCCTCCTCCTTCTTCATTGCACCAGTTACAAAGTTTGCAGGGGAAAGCAAACTTTCTTCGTCGTTTCATCCCGAATTACGCCAAGATTACTCGCGGTTTTACAAGGCTACTAAAGAAACGTTCAGAGTTTGTCTGGGATAAAATTTCCAACAACGCTTTTGAAGCTTTGAAGTTGTCCCTCACGAAAGCTCCACTTCTCTTCCCTCCTGATTATAGTCGGGATTACTTTCTTTATCTTGCCACTTCTGAGTATACTATCGGCATGGTTCTCGTTCAGGAAGATGATGCACACGATGAACATGTTATATACTACTTGAGTCGAAGTCTTACTTCAATTGAAATCAAGTACCAACATATTGAAAAACTGGCTTTGGCTGTTGTTCAAGCGGTTCAACGTTTTCGCCATTATATTCTCTCTAGGAAAACTACAGTGATTTCACATTGTAACCCCATGCAACATATTTTGACACGTCAATTGTTGGGGGGCAAGTAGTCCAAGTGGATTGTCATTCTCCAGGAGTTCGACTTGGAATTTGATCGCGCTGCATCGAAAAAATCATTAGTTTTTGCTGAGTTAATTTGCGATTTTCCCCACTCTGCCACGGAAAATGTAACAGTCGATTCATTACCTGATGAATCGCTTTTCCTTATCAGCACCAACGACATTTGGTACAGAGATATCATTATATATCTCCAGACTCAAACTTTCAGGCCTGCCTTGTCTAGCAATGAACGACGTCGCATCCGTTATCAAGCACGTCAATATATTATCCTTGGCGATACTCTTTACCGTCGAGGCATTGACTCTGTTTTTCGACGTTGTTTGACTTTTGACGAAGCTGAGAAAGCTTTGAATGACTTCCATTTTGGAGCATGTGGTGGTCATATGTCTGGGTATGCTACTGCCCAGAAGATTTTACGTGCAGGATATTTTTGGCCTTCCTTGTTCAATGACTGCATTACTGCTGTTCAGAAGTGCCATGCCTGCCAGACCTACAATCAAAAGATTCGGTCGCATCCTGCTCCCCTTCATCCTGTGGTCTCAGTTGGTCCTTTTGCAAAATGGGGCATTGATTTCATGACATGTCACCCTCACTCGGCCGGGGGGCATGGTTACATTATTGTAGTTGTTGATTATTTTACAAAATGGGCCGAGGCGATGCCAACATTCGATAATATTGGGAAGACTGCAGCGTTATTTCTTTTCAACCATGTCATAACTCATTTTGGTGTTCCTCAGGCTATCATTACCGATCACGGTAGTCATTTTAGGAATTATATGATGTCTGAACTTACGGAAAAGTTGGGTCTTCGTCACGATAGCTCAACACCCTATTATCCACAGGATAATGGCCAGGTCGAAGCAATCAATAAAGTTCTTATAACTATGATTTGACGGATGATAGGAATACATAAAACTAGCTGGAACATGATGTTGTTCTCAGCATTGTGGGCATATCGGACATCTGTTAAATCTGCTATGGGATTCACACCCTTTCGATTAGTCTATGGCATGGAAGTCATTCTGCCAATAGAATGTGAGATACCTTCTTTGAAGCTAGCTGTAGAACTCTTACCCAATACTTCTGCTGAAGAGGAACGTCTGTTGTATCTGATGCGATTAGACGAGACCCGACGTGATGCCACGTTAGTAATAGAAGCCCAAAAGAAACGCGTCAAGGCACAGTATGACAAGCATGTCAAGCCTCGTGTTTTCTCTGAAGGTGATATTGTTCTTCTGTATGAACAAGATAAAGATGTCCTAGGAGCCGGGAAATTCGAACCGATGTGGCATGGTCCCTACATTGTTAGCAAAGTTTTTGCAAAAGGAGCCTATGAGTTAGTTGATTACGACGATATACCTTTAAGTGAACCCAGAAATGGGTTATACTTGAAGAAGTACTATGCATAAGTTATTTGTGCACAAGTACTTGTATTTTTATGTATCATACTGTGTGTGTGTTATTTTAGTTTGCTTTTGATGTTATCGGATCTCTGCCCTTACGTGACGTTGTGTTTGATTGTCAGATGTTGGAGTATTCGCTACTTTATATTGGCTTCGCTGATGGAGCTAGCCGTAGTACTCGGAACTTATCTTTCGTTGCATGGGCAATCTATGCCCCAACAAACAAGCTCATATCTTTACGAGGTGTATGTCTCGGATGAGCAACCAACAACATCGCAGAGTATAGCGTCGTTATAGAATTATTGGTTGATGCTATCTCTCTCGGAATTCGCCATTTGGTTGTGCGACTTGACTCGCAGCTTGTAGTACTACAGTTAAGTAATGTTTATTCTATTCGAAGTCCTACTTTGTTAAGGGTATATTTGTGGATTCGCCTCTTGGAACGGTATTTTGATCACATCGAATATCAGCATATTCCTAGACGTCTTAATACATTGACAGATGCTTTAGCTAATTATGTATTGGACAGGCATTTAAATCATTTATAAATCAAACACATTACAATTCACACAATGTAAAGTAAACCGGTAGAAGCCGTGTATATATATATAATGATCAAAAAGGTTTGTTTTTACAAAATGTTTGTCCGAAGACCAAAATATCAAAAATGGAAGCTTATAGCTTCTACATAGTGACGTCACGGATGACGTTCACGGTAGCACACTACTGCCCTAGCTACCCTGCGGAGCAGTCGGTCCATGGCTGCTGAAACTCCTACAGTATGACGTTGATCGCATCGTGGAACCTCTTCTAGAGTCATGTCTGGAATGTCTGCGGTCAGGCCTTCTAGGTTCTGCTCCACGATCTGGTAATCCTCAGCATACTGTGGTAATATTGTTGCTGCTTCTCCTCATCTCTGGATAGGAGAAGAGCCAGCAGGTCTAAAAGGTCCAACATCTGTGTTGCCAAACAAAATATTTTGTGTTAGTCTTTGGATGAGTATATAAAAACAAAAACATTTAAATATGTTAAAAATACAAAAACATTTAAAAAGAGAAAATTTGTGTACTTCTTACCGAGGTCTCCCCACTGTGCGTCCTCGGGTAGGGCTAGATCTGAATCTCCTCGGAAATCCAAGCCGGCATATGCATAGTCATCAACCATCAGCATCTGGTTCTGCAACCAGTCAAAGAAAATATCGTCATATTTGACGATTGGTCATGCCACATGTCGAGCCATGAGTTGACACCATCGTAACATCCTTGGATCCCTGGGACCCGGAAAGTGCCACTCAGCCTGTAGTCTAAACACGGGGACCCTCTCATAGAAGAAAGACACCAACAAAGATACATATCCAAACTGTTTCAGTTCTCCACGCCTGCACTTGGTCAGTTGTTTCTTGATACTGCGCAATACTGCATCAGCCCAGTTAAATACTCGGGGCTCGGTACACTTGATGGCATACTGGAAATAACTCTGCAATGCCATATGTGGTGCGGCACTTCCAGCCATCTGAGCAATCATGAAGAGAATGGTGCGGAGAGTCAAGTCAGTTACTCCCCATATTGCCACTTTCCCTTTCTTTCTTTCGGTCTCGGGTACACAATATTGGTTGCAGTATTCACTCATTGTCAAACCACCCCTTCTGCTGCCGGTCAAACTGACATAGGACCCTCGCCTGGATAACCCGGTCAAGAAATATATGTCCTCAATGTCAATAGTTAATGTGTGAGCCCCAACAATGAAAACTTGCTGGTCCGGATCCCACATTCGGACTAAGTACTCCAGTAATCGAACTTGGGCTCTCATGCCCGGGATACGGAAATATTTTAAGAGACCACAGTCTCTTAGTGCATCTATGGTGGGAGGGTGATTTTCGGTGTTTGTATTATCCTCCTCGTGTTCTCGTTCTCGCCATTCGAGCACCATGATGGTGGCTATTAACCTGCATAAGAAATATATGAAGATGGTTAATGATCTTAAAAATGAAATAAAATATTTTTATTGGCTAAATGTTTTAAAAAAAATTGAGTTATGCGCTGCTCGCAGGTGCCCTACTACGCACAGTGCGAACTTCTCGCAGGCGCCTTAAGGCCCACCTGCGAGAATGAGTCATTCTCGCAGGTCCCGTATGGGCCACCTGCGAGAATGCCTCCACGCGCATAGGGTTCAAAAAACTAGCTTAAAACTGAACTTTTAACCAATAAAATCAAATTTTTAAAACATGAAAAGGTCAGGAATGGAGAACTTACTAAAGTGTTGCTGACGGCTCGTCAAATGATCACCCGTAGCTCCCGGAAATCGACACTGAATGCAGAGGGTAAAAGGAGGGTTTTTTAAACTCAATGGTAAAAGTGTGAAATGGTATGGTGAATTTAGTGATTCATTCTTTTAATTACTTTTTACTATATCAAATGTGGGTTTCTTATGTTTATATATTATTTAACCCTAATCACTAATGTGAAAATGAGTGAAGTGATTTGCAGGTACGAAACAGGATGATTATGGACAGTTTTTCCTAAGGTGTGGTGTGTTTTTGATTGTTTGTTATGGTTTTGACATAAAACCTCGAGCGCTTTTTGTCCGTTCTTATGCTTGTGAAAAACATAAGAACGTGATCGAGCGTCGTTTTATCTCTTTTTCGGGCTCGTTGTGGTTATACGAAAAAGGAACCCCCCTGGAGTTATCTTTAATCTCTTTTCAGACTCTCTAAACATGAAAAGATTGTTGAGCGATCTTGTTATTTTCATACTCGCTAAAGTATTTGAAGTATGCGTCCTTCGAGCGATAGTTTAACCATTTTTCGGTCTCGTTGGACTACTATATGAAAAAGGAACTGAAAGAGTTCTCTTTTAAGTGTTTTTCCAAACTCTATAATCTTGAAAAACCTTCGAGTTTACTATCTCTGGACTCGTTAAACAAACATTGACAGACCCATAATGGGACCGAACCACTCCTTCCTAGGGTTCGTTAAAAATACTCTGAGGGACTCGTCCGAAGGATGAGCTTATATCAACAAGCATATGTGATCCTCTTCAAGCTTGCGTAAAAATAAAGAGGTACTTGCCAGAAATGGTGGGGGAAAATTTGGGAAAGGGATATGTTTCATCATTGAATTGATTGGCAATAAGTGTCGCTCTTGAACATGACACCCCCTTATTCATCATTTGAAGCCGGTTTGGGAAATCCATTTGTCTCTCATTCGATTTGCTACAAGGTCATTTCATGTGTCGTCTTTGAGTCAAGGCTGCCAAATCATTGGTCGTGTCGTTCATATGTTCAAGAGAAGTCCATATAAAACCTATATTGAGTCGGCCATTTGCAGTTATCCATTCTCTCCGTGTCGGCCTTCCCTGTGTCCAAAGTCCGATTGCTACATGCTATGTTCACCATCAAACTCTGTTACTCATTTCGTATCATTGATGGGGGATACATCAAGGCCCTCCTATGACGAGTTTTGTTCCGTTGACTTCAGCACATTATCCGGAATCAAGACTTAGAAATTATTCAGTACCTTGGAGCTTGCATGCCTCAATGGCAAGTTTCCTCGCTTTCGACAGTGGGTTTACATCATTGACCCCTGATCGAAAGATTTTGTCGGATGTTTCGACATCAACTCATTTATTCACAGTCGATGGATTGTACTTTCGTACCTTGGGAGTCATTGACATCAATGGTGATTTCCATCGCACTTGTTAACGGTTACATCAATGGCCGGTAATCAAGTGGTTTCTACCATGTTCGACTTCGACTCATGTAATCACATGGTTAGATTCGTACTTTGGACGGCGAGATTGAAGACCCTGGATATTGTCTTTATGATCCAGGTTGTGATGGAGTATGTATAATTTGTGAAACATAGATCCACTGTGTATGTTTCATGGCTATGCTATCTCGATTGAAATTTGTCACATAGATCCACAGTGTATTCAGGTGGCTATGCTATTTTTTGATAGCATGGATCCACAGTGTATGATTGGTGGCCATGACCTTTGTTTATGATGTCATCAGTCTATGATCTGATATACAGTCTATGACCTTTGTTTATGATGTCATCAGTCTATGATGTATGGAAATGCCTATCTCAGAATTGATATACATGATATTTTGTTGATGCTTGGATGTTTGCAGGTTTCCGATTAGATGTGCTCTTGGTTATTGACACACACATGCAGCTTACAAAGTCTATCGACTGTCATTGGTTCCAATCTCAGACTTTGGGGGGCATTCTGTTATCCATAATTTTGGTTGTCGTGATGAAGTGATGATGATGGAAAAATCAATCCCTTTCACTAAGACACTTTCCTGAGAAAAGTTACCTTTTGTCTGCTTCCAGAAATCATGTTTTAAGGGAGGTTCGCAGGCTACCTATATATTTGCCTGCGAGAATCCATGATTCTCGCAGGCTGCTTTAAGCTGGAGTGCGAGGGGTTCGCACTGTACCTAACTCTCAGGGTGCGAACATCTTCTAAAGGAGGAAAAAAGATAAAATCTTGAACCTTCTAGAAGGGAATCTTCTAGAAGGGTGAGTTGGCATTCGAATGGTTGGAAAATACTGGTTTTCCTAATATCTTGGGATCATTCCTATCCAAGTAACTAATCTATCCTCTCCTATATATTGAGAGGAATGCTCATGGAAAAGGTTAGAAGCAAACTAGCAAGAGATTGATTGGAGAATTAGTGAAATATTGTATGAAGGACTGATGCTACAGCAGCTAGAGACACCGGCAAGGTCATCAAGAGTGGTTGATTTTATTCATGCATGAGCAAGTGTGTGTGTCGGAGCTAGGAGCCATCGAAAGAAGATCTACAACATCAAGGCTTAGGTTGTGAGTTTCACTTTCTATCAATTTAATACAGTAATGTATCCCTTTCCCATAAAGATGATGTCACTTTATTACATAACTCCTTGATCATATGTATAGATTAGCTATTGAATATATTGATTTGCTTTCACTTCGATTGGTTTGTACTGTTGTGATCTGAACGGCACAAGAGAATTGAAGAGAAGCTTGGAACAACAGAGACCCAAGGAAGCATTCACAAGGTATGTCTATGACCCTTGTCTCTTAGTCCATTCAATAGGCTAAATCTAGGGGAAGAGTATCATTCTGTCCTGTTTTGTTCTAGATCCAGGTGGATATAGGGAGATCGGTTTGTGTCCACACTTACGGATTAATCCTGAAACAAAAGGTATGTCTATGACCCTTGTCTCTTAGTCCATTCAATAGGCTAAATCTAGGGAAAGAGTATCATTCTGTCCTGTTTTGTTCTAGATCCAGGTGGATCTAGGGAGATCGGTTTGTGTCCGCACTTACGGATTAATCCTGAAACAATGATCGATTGAGAGAAATGCTTATGTAAAAAAAAAATCTTTTGCATTAATATATTGCCTCAAGTGGCCACGTTGGCTAGGGCCATGGATTGTTTCCTTGTATGAGGGTAAAAACCACACAATACACTAGTGTACTAATATTTTATATGTTTGTGTCAGTGGTTGCTTAAGGTGTTCAATCTATTTGGAAATACCCAGTTTGTCAAACATGGTGTCAAAGATCGTATGAAGATCCACTCTCATTATTGATCGATATTAAACTTGTGTCACCACATGCATCAAAAGATTTCTAGGTTTTGCTATTTTTGTGCATTTATGGGTTGAATAGGATATTTCATTACATCCAAGGGACTTCTTTAAATAGGAGAGACTTTTGATTTCACCCAAAAGGGTTTCAATTTTCTCAATATATGGCCATTTTTATCAAATCTGGAGGTATAAAGTTTCATTATAGTTTTGAAATTTTTTAATATTGTGTTAATGTTTTGGTTTTTCTATTTATATTCTCGGTTTTATACCATTCCCGAGACTCTGCGTATGCTCTTTTCCATGCACCTTCTTCGATCTTGGTAAACCAAAAATAGGTTGATTTTTTTTTCTTTTCTGCACATGCTCTTTTCTCTATGCTTTATGTGATCTTAGCAATAAAAAATAGAGAGAAATTTTTTTCGTATTTTGAGTAGCCTAACCGAGATCTAACCCCAATATTGTAAAGTTTCAAATTTTCTTTTCTTTGAAATTCCACTTGTCTTTGTGTGTGGCTATGTTGAAGTTTTTTTGGAGGAAAAAACAAGGGTTTTGGGGTGTAAGCATGCACTTCAAGGCAAAGAGTAAAAACAAGGACCTCTCATTCTTCATAACATTTCTATATATTTTGCATTAGCTCATTTCGTTGAAATTTACTTTATTAAATAAAAGTCCTGGGTTCAAGTCTTTCTTTCCATTAAGTTATTTTTTGAAAAAACAATCATGCAACCTCAAGTTATCACATAACTTTATTGTAAGGTGCATTTCCCTTGAATTATAAAAATGAATCACTATAAAGTAACTTTAATGTTCTATTTTTAAGTTGTTTTTTACATGCACCTTTAGTTTATAAAGTAACTTCATTGTAAAAGTGATTCTCACTTATTTTATTAAAGTGGGTCACTTCCTCTAAAAGTAACATATTTATAAAAGTGAGTTTATAGCTAAAGTTAGAGAAGGAAGGGAATTTCTTTTACTTGGAAACCTCATTGTGCATCCATTGTTGTGTGGGAAAACTTCTACTTGCCATGTGGCACTTTGATTACCTTTTATGCATTTCTTTAAAAGGGCATAACTTTAGCATCTGAAGTCCATTTTTAGTGTCATTTTTAAATGCCTATTTTTTCAAGAGCTTTCCATATATATATTCAATTTATACTTGTGAATTCACATTACCTACATATTTTGCTTACCATTTCAAACTACTTCTCATGGAAATCGCATATGGAGGTTGTGCTACAAAGTAAAGGACTTTATCAGATTACCTTGGGAAAAGAAACCACCCCAACTGATGCCTCAAAGAAATCCAAATGGGATAGTAAAAAAAAAATAACATGGAATTTCACCTTCAAGGAATTGATGACCTAGATGAACCTTGAGAAAAGACAAAAATCATATTTGGTAAACATAATGAGATTTGAGCCCACTAGCTTGAAAACCAATTAATTTATTGAACACATTGTAGCTTGTCCATAGTGATTTGTGTGGTCTACTTCATTCTCCTTCTTTCTCTAGGTTCAAGTACTTCTTAAATTTCATTGATGACTTCTCCAAATACACTTGGATTTATTTCTTGAAAATTAAGCATGGATTTTTTTCCATGTTTTTGGCCTACAAGGCCCTTGTAGAAAAACAATATAGAAATCAACTATATAAGTTAAGAAAAAATTATGGAGGTGTATGTTAATAACATATTTGCAATTTACTGCATTGCACAAAGGCATTATATGTAACATAATGTTCCATATACACAACAATAAAATGGTGTTGTTGAGAGAAAGAATCCTACATTAAAGGAAATGAAAAATTGTAAGTTCCAATCTAAGGGATTAAGTCTTGATTTTGGTTGGAAGGCATTAATTGTGTCAATTACATAATCAATCCCACTCCCATAAAGGTTTCAAAAATTGAACACCTCGAGAAACATGGAGTAAAATTAAACCATATGTAAGCCACTTATGTGTGTTTGGTAGTGAAGCAGGGACTCACAATCCTGATGAGAAAAGGAAATCATTACAGACTAAAAGTGAGAAGTGAATTTTTGTTGGATATTATGAAGATGTAAAAGGTTGTGAGATTCTTTAAACCAATTCCAATGAAATTGATGTTAGGAGAGATGTTACGTTTGATGAAATTCTCTCATCCTACGAGCCTAATTTGACATTTGCGCCATCTTTGGCATCTATTCCATCTTCTCTTCCCAACGTTTTTGTTATTGATCATATTTTCGTTTCTTCTTTAGATGATGAAAATCCACCTCCACTTGCTCACCTTCCTCTAGTCAAGTCCATTTAACATGAACCTACACCAACACCACCACTTCCCAGATGGGTCCATACAACATGAGAAGCGGTTGGTGATCTTACCAATGATCTTAAAAATCATCATTCATGTTCATAGTTCCAATGTCCCTCCTCTCTTTTGGCTCAAGTTTCAAAGACTTGTGATCCAAAAAAATGTATAGAATCTTCTAGCCATCCAAATTAGGACACATAAATGAATGAAGAATATCATTCCTTAATCAAAATGATACTTGGGATCTTGTACCTCTTTGAAAAGGAAGAAAATTTATCAAATGTTAATGGGTGTATAGAACTAAGTATACCTCAAATGGAAGTATTGAAATACATAAGGCCTAGTTATTTTCCAAGGGTTTTCACAAGTTAAAGGGATTAACTATAATGAAACCTTTTCCCCTATAGCCAAAATGAATTCCATCTACTTTGTTATATCCCTTTTTGCCTCACATAAATGGGAGATCCGTTAGATGGATGTTAAATCCACCTTCTTGCATGGGGATTTTCAAGAAGAAATTTATATGGAACAACCTCTTGGCTATGTTCAAAATGACTCCAAACTTGTTTACCGCCTTAAGAAATCTCTCTATGGTATTAAGAAATCTCATTGGGCTTGGTATGCTAAAATGAACAGCTTTCTTCTTGACATAAGACTTTTCTAGATTTCATTATAACCCAAATGTATATACCAAGAAAGTAGGTGACCATCTCATAATACTTGTTCTTTATGTCGATGACCTTATTCTCATTGGCAGTGACCCCAAACTTTTAAACCGTGTAAAATCCATCTTTAAGAAGAAATTTGAAATGATAAACTTAGGTTATTTGTAGTATTTCCTTGGCCTCCAAGTATTGCAAACCAAGGAAGGAATTTCCCTTTCCCAATGTAAGTATGCATGTGAACTTCTTAACCACTTTCACATGGAATATTGTAAACCATCCCCTTCTCCCTTTCAATATAGATTCAAACTTGTTTCCACTTGTACTACACCTAAAGTAGATTCCACCTTCTACCATCAGTTATTTGGTAACATTTTGTATTTGAATAATATATATCATGGTATTTCCTTTGTTGTTTGTCTTGTTTCTTGATATATGCAAACACCCCATGATAGCCATTGGAAAGCATCAAAAAGGATACTTCAGTATATCCATGGTACAATTTAGTCTGGGATGCATTATAGTTCAAGAGGGACTCCCTTCGTTGGTTGTTTGCATTGATTACAATTGGACTAGTGCTATTGATGATCAGAAGTATGTTGTAGGTTATGTTTTGAGTCTTGGATTCAGACATATCACTTGGGCTTGTAAGAAACAAAACTATTTTTCTCTTTCTTCAACAGAAGCATAATATCAAACAAGAACTAATTCAATTCAAGAAACCTTATGGATTCAACAGATCCTTTCAAAGTTTATATTCCAGCAGCAGTGCCTGGCCACACTTTGGTGTGAAAATAAAAGTATTATTAAGCTCACCAAAGATCCAATTCAAAATCATCACAAAAAACTCATTGAGATACACATGCATTTCATCAAAAAGATTATTCAAGATCGTGTTCTCAAAATGTTGTTTTACCCTACATATGATCAAGTTGTAGACATTTTCACAAAGTCTCTGATAGAAGCAACGTTTTACAAACTTCAATCTATGTTAGGCGTTCACGAAGTTGTCATTAAGGGGGGATAGGCTCTAATGCTTCCTTCCTTCTCATATTTTGTCACCTTTGTAAATCCTTCAATCCTATCCCAACTTGTTCTTAGGGGGGGTGTTAGGATATTTAGACACTTAGGAGTTAGTTAACATCAACTTGGCCTAATGTGTCTTTAGGTAAAGTGTGTTTCTCTAGTGTGAATTAGTATTCATTTGTAGTTATGTAATATGATGGTCACAATATGTTATACACATAAAGTGATATGATAGTTCATACTAATTTTTTTCTTAACACATGATTGGTCCATGATCATTATTTAAAGAGCATGGAGGTTCAGTTGTTGATGATCGATTGTGAGGAAATGTTATGTAAAATTATTTTCTTTTGCATTAATATATTTCTTCATGTGTTCACATTGGCTGGGGTCATGGAATATTTCCCACTTTGATGGTTTTAACCATGTAAAACACTAATGTACAGATCTTCGATATATTTGTGTGAGTGGTTTCTTAAGGTGTTCAGCCTGTTTGGAAATACCTTGTTTTATCGAACACCCCATGCTCAGTTGAAGATCATTTTCTTGTCTAATATTTAGTGTGTAGAATAGGTGTTTTGTATTTATTTAATAATATCTCTACAATAGACCCTTAGGAATGTTTTTTTGTATTTCTTTTATTTTCCAAAGTGGTTTATCAAGCCTCTTTAAGTATATATTTTAGAATTGCATGATGTTCACCTCATTTCCAAACCTCCCCTGGAAGAAGACATTGATTTTTTATCCTAGAGGAGATTTTGACCTCTAACAATTCTATAGAACATATGACACCCCCTCATGAAGACACAAATCTTGTTTTTTAATTCTTTGTTTGTTCTCACTAACACCCCTAACAATAATGATATTAATTACCTCAAATGTGGCGATGATAATGGCAACAGTGGTTTCATCCCCATAGGTGGAATCTCCATCAATGGAAGTAAAAATTACAATGGTGGTGGCATCCCCATTAGTAAAAATAGTAGTTGTGGACCATGACAATAATAGTGGTGGAAGTGATGGAAACAACAATATCCATGATGACAATAGTGGTGGTGGTAGTGGAAGAGTACACAACAATGTCATTGGAAAAGGACATGATGATGTTAATGGAGGATAGGGTACTCTATAAAGAAAAATGAAGTTATTGTAATGGTGATGGGGGTGGAAACCCACATGATGGAGGAGCACACCAACAAATAATTCCTAGAGGTGATCCAAATTCATTTTTACCAATTATTTTCCATTATTGGATACCCTCAATCTTCCTAATATGCCATGATTGATTAATGACTCTATTTTCCATGACCGACTATGACCAATATTCCAACCAAGCTCCACTTTGACATTCTCAAGTTTGAGGTAAAATATTGTGAAGATCCCTCTAAACATGTTATGACCTTTCATTTATGGTGCTCATCAAATAACTTTGTACAAGGTAGTGTTTGATTATGTCTTTTATAGTGCACTTTAATATTTGTAAATTTGAAGTAGTACATATAACTTCCAAAGGCATCTCATACCATTTTTACATCCTTAACCATGGAATTATTAATGCATTTTCAATTACTAATGCACTACAAGATAGGTGTGGAAATTTCAACTTCTTTACATTGGGATAATGCCACTTACATATAAAATCATATTCACAAGTGGAGATTAAATCTAGTCTTTGCAAGGCCAAAATTGATCATACCCTTCTGGAATGTTTATTTGTTAAATATTTGTTGCCTTAAATATTGAAGGATGTATATCTATCTGAGGTCATAATAGAATATGAAACCATCATAAAGTCTCAACAACTAAATTTGGTTTATACACAATCTAGGATGTTATATGATATCATTCATAATGCTCCTAGGCCTGACACAAACAAATCTATGATAGATCATTCTATTGATGGCCTCCTAGGACCAACAAATAGTCCCACACTGGCTTATATATTGAATTGGTTCATTGAACCCCCTATACACCTATGTTCGTGTATGTATAAAACACATTATATGACTTTAGAAGCATCGACATCATTGAAAAATTTTAGCAGTGATATTAGACATCTAAGGATGATAATATAATACAAAATAGATTAAACTCATGTTGCATATCACACAAAACATGAACACCAAATATATAGTGTTAAAACCTCTACATCCTGTAGAGGAGGCTTCAAGTCTCCCTTTAGGTTTATTGTAGTGTGAACACTCTAATATTGAGTTTGTCCTTCAACAAGTACATATGAGGGATCCATTGTATTGGAGAAGTTACACAACAAACCTCTAACCATATGAAGATATTGTCTCAACTCCCTTTGAAATAAGACTAGACAAGATCACAATATTAGGATATGTTGAGGTGGTATAATTTCCCTTCAACAATTAGGGGTGCTCCCCAGTACACGGTCCCAATTAGACTATGCATCATTTGGTTTAGGAGACCCATCCATATTCTAGCCCGGATGCCATTATTAGGTTTGAGGGGTGATTGGATGGTTGTAAATGAAATGGGAAATGCATATGAAAATTAACTAAATGCAGAAATAAAATCTAACCTATCCTATCTTAGCTAGAAGTGACTACGATAACCAATGAGCAGCTAGAAATGAAACTAATCCCTGCAAAAGACATATTTCAAATAGTTGTTAAGAAGCAACAAGGTTAGACAACACATGCATACAAAGACATAACCATATTGGTCTAAGCTATAAAATTATTGGCATAACCTACTCATCATCTCAGGACAAGAAAGAAGAAAGAAGAAACTAAATTGTAGAAAGATATATATTTGCACAATAATAGTATATAGGCAAAAGAACATTCTTACAACACATGTAAACAACATAACAATTTGCTGAAAAATAGTTTACATCAAGCTACCATACACAAGAGTTATTCTCTCTATCAAAATGGCCTTGAGGGATTCTCAATATTAATTCTGAAAGTAGTTCCTAAATATACAATGCTTGAAGAGCCCTTTCAAAATGGGCCTCTTCCTTTACTTATAGTAATCTAAGTAATTGTCTGTGGGGTCTTCTTGGATTCTGCAAGAAGTAGTTACAAGTGTTTTAAAATTCCCTTCTCAAATGATGTTAATGAGTGTTAGAATAGTATGAAGTTGATGATGGTTGAAAAAAAAGACAAAATAGGAGGTAGTTGTAAACAAAACCAAATTTGTTATTTTTTCTCAATTACTTGTCTTTGTCTCTTACGTAAGTTGCCCAAGCTTCATGTTGTCCTTCAATATATATAACTATGCGGAACAGGAGTTCTTCCATGGAAGTTGTGTGGGAGGCTGATTTGTTTGAATGGGTTTTCATGTCCCTCGTCATATTATCCATGAAAGCTTGGATCATAGTTTGAGTTTTGGCCGATCGGATGAAATGCTCCTCCATCAATTCTATTGCCCCCTTTGTAACTATCGAAGCATCTTGTTGTCTTTGGGGCATATTTTGTTGGATTTATTCAAAGAGTTTCTCTTTTGTCTTAGTCTTTCTGAGCGTCTTAATAATAGGTATATGCATTTATGTGTCAAAATGTGTGCTTCCTTGTGGAGTTGTGCACAAGTGGCTAGGGAGCTCTTTGTTTCCATGTCATCCCTCTCCTTAGCTTATTGGTATAAATCAAGGGAAGCATAATCAATTTTCCTTTCCCATTTCGAGGAGTGAGGTAGACCAGCAGGAGAATTCGGGTTTTCATCAATCCATAATTGCATATCGTTCGGACATTCTCTAATCGAAATAAATTGGATGTTCTTGGCTTATGTCAAGCTATGTTGATTTATGATTTGTGATGTCAGTTGGGAATACTTGAAGATGGGAATACATGTTTGTAGTTGTCTCATTTAGCTCTACCCTAACCCTCTCATCACATATCCTCAATTATTTGAGGCTTTCTTTATCCTTCCTCTCATGCTTGACTTCTTCCTCCAACTCTCTAATCCGATCATCCTTCTCTTTATTTTCAGAGACCAAATCCTTGAGATTTTGCTCCATTGCCAAGGTGAAAGTGGTGCTAGTGGATGTGATAGAGAATAGATATTTTCTGACGTCTTCTATCACCAGGGTCTCTGTGACAACTGATAAGGGGTTACCTCTAGTGATCGGGATATTTCTGGTTTATCGTTGCACATTCCTGCCAGTGGCCTTGTCAAATCGAACTTTTTTCAAATTTGACACCTTGCAGAGCTTATAGGGTGTGTAAATCCCCAACCCAAGCTCATCGACTAGAAGATGACCACTAGTGATAGGGACTTATGTTGATGATCCAGGCATGTATGTATCCATGAGAGAAGCATCATTGTTCAATGTGTCTTCATCCTATTTCATTTTATCCTCTTCAATTGTTTTTCTTGTTGCTTCATCAGTTGTTATTTTTTCTATTGCTGTCACTTTTACTTTTAGTGTTTCTTTGGCTTCAGCTTCTACCTTGGCTTCAGTTGCTACCTTGGATTTATCTTCCTCTTCCTGTCATTTTCGTTCAACAGCATCTTCCTTTTTCTTCTGTACTTTTTCTTTGTTTCTTCATTTCTTATCTGTGGCTACCTCCTCAGCTTCTCTCTATTCTCATTGTTTGACCTCTTCGACTTCCTTTTTATTTTTATTTACCTCAACCTCATCATATGCAGTGGATTTTCTTTTCCTTTCTTCTTATGTTTTTTTTTCTGATTTAGAAGTCAAATTTGTAGCCATGGTTTTCGTTACCACTATTGTCGCTTCTTCTTCAGCTTTCTTTTATGCCTCATCTAAGGCCTTTTCGTCATTGAAGATTCCACCCAATGGTTTTCCCTTTAGCATGAATATGACTTATGTATAAGTTCATGTGTGGAAGTGGATCTCTTCTTCTTCCCATTTGGCTAATGTGTATTCCCATCTATGTATGTGCTTGAGGCAATGTTCCTTGACAACATTATGAGGGTCATGTCTTCAGAATATCTCTTCCTGGAAGCAGAATGATATCAATGTGTTCACCTCATCTTGGGCTTGTTTAACATCTTCAAAGGAGTATGACCTGACCCGCAATGGTAAAGGAGGCCAGGTGGCCTTCTTATCCCTATAAATTGATGCTCTGACTATATGGATTATGGTTTGATAATCGATCTCTTGCAAGACTAGTCTGTCAGGGAAAAATATGGGGAGAAGATGAAGAGCTTTAGTGGCCCCATATATCCTCAAATACGTCCTATACTCTAGGATATATCAGTATCCTATTCTTTGACTATTGCTTGGGATTTGTCGATCATGCAAGGCACAAGTGCGTCGAAGATGAACTGGTATAGGGGTGCCAGGAAGTAATCACAAATTGTGTGATACTCGGTTCTATACTTGTGCTCCCATAGCACTTTGCAGTATATGTGAATAGGAGGGTCTCTTGGCTTCTAGGCCCAACCCATCTTTGGATATCGGTGGCATACATATACCATGTCTAGAAGGTAAGAGGACATGTGAAAACTAGGAAACTCATCGGGGGTGGTTTCTTTGGCCGCTCTGATAGAGGCTTATAGGGAAACTAACAGAATATCATCCCAATTGAAAGTTGACCCAATGTTAGTGATGTAGTATATGATGGAAATGAGAGATAACGTGAAATTTGAAGCATCATGTTCTTCATACCATCTAGACAACATCCCTACATTATATTTATACAGATTCCTCAACAAGTTAGTAGGATACTTGCCTGAGGGTCTTATTTGAACAACTTGTGAGGCTTGTACTAGACATTGAATAGATATTTTTCCTTAAGTGGAAATTTTTGATAAGGACTTCATCCAATGATAAATCCCCTTTATCCAAGTGATAGTACGAGGTTCTATCTAATGCTTGGGATGATGTTATGGGGCATTCACTAGTGTTGAGGATGTATCTATTGTCCAGGTATGTTTGCTGCACTATCCATGAGATTGCATCTACACATGGAAAGATTATTGTGTGGGATGACATCCTATGTAATTTCGACTTCCTGGTGTTCCTGAAGTTTTTAGATCAGGGTCGTCTTCTACTTCTCGAGGAAAAATTTGGTTCTTGAACCTCTGGAAGACTTCATCCCATTTAACTAAAGTACACTTATCTATGAATCCTTTGGTATCATTATAAATTATCCCTGGGATATATTCCTCTTCTCCTTGGTGGATTCTACTTGCAAAGTCTTCTTCCATGGGGGTTTTCCTAACAGTTTTCTTTCGTGGTGACATATAGGAATCTTCAACACACATGTTCATTATTAGTTTATAAGTCCATCAATTAAAATATATCATATTCTAATTATATCAAAGGGAAAAGGAGTCATGCAAGAAAATTCTAGAATTAGTTTATGTAATTAGGTGATTTTTGGGGGCTCTTAAGCAGAGTCGAGGAGTTATCCACAAACTTATCGATAATTACATGTATCGAAGTCTGAGGAGCCCTTTTCACTGATATGGAGAGGTGATTCTGTCTCTAATGAGGAAAGAAGAATGAGTGACATGGTGATACTTTTGGTCGAAATTTGGTTAAGTGTCTAAGGGAGGAAGAGATTTTGTGTATCGACCTTGATGATACCAACACTGCCGATACAATGAGAGTCCTTACCGACATCGATCACATCAACTTCATTGGTATGCAAAAGACAGTGTTGACAATGATTATTCAAAGTTCGTCGACAAAGAGAGATTTGTATCGGCGATGGTCATACTAACTTCACTGGAATACTAAGGATAATAGCTATAGAGTTTGTATAAACTTTGTCGACATATAAAGGATAGTATCGGTAGAGTTTGTATAAACTTTGTCGGCATGAAAAAGGTAGTATCGACATTGATTGCATGAATATTGTTGGTATATACTTCTCATCAATTGACTAAGTGTTCAATGGGAGACTGTATTGGTGACTATGGGCTCATGAGCATCGGTAGGGTTAAATCTTGGTATTCATTGAAGTATAGAGAGATGATGATCTTTTACGGGTCTAGGCCTCACATTTTTCCATGGATATTGGTGCCTAGGCTTCAGGCTTGGCAGCGCTCACTCCAAAGGAAGAGCTACTCCATGTACAGGAAATGGTTGTATATCGAAGCATTAGGGCACAATCTCTAGAGGAAACTCGGTCTATAGGGTTAGGATTAGGGAACCACTAGAGTAAAAGGGGCTTATGGTTTTTCTCAATGGTTTGGGCATGAGGAAAAAGCAAGGTTGATCAAACTAGGGTAAGGTACGGCGTAAAGAGCCAAAAAGGTTAGGGAAATATTGGACAAATCGAGGGATTTGATGCGTCGTGTGCTCGGATGAAGGTAGACGAGGTGAAATTTATGGCGAGTTTAACTCCTATGGAACAAAAATTATACTCAGACTTAACCTAAAACTGGAATACAGAAAGACCATGTGGAAATTCGGGACTTAAGGCCTACCTAGTGTAATGGTGATGTGTTGATAGAAAGGGGGCTCAATGACGGGTGAGTGTTTTCCCACGGGATGGTTTTTCAACATACTCCATTTGTTCTCTTTCTCAACAATAAACAATGAAAATGTGAGCTTTTGGGTGTTCCTTTTATAAACTTTTCCTAGACACAAAAAATGATGTATCAGAGGTAATCACACAAACTTGGCTAGTAGGTCAGTTTTGTGTGTCAAGGGCGCAGGCTTCATCATCGTTGGTAATGAACCTTTTGTATTGGTAACAATTGTTTGAATTTCATCGGTGTACAGGAGGATTTTGGTTGGAATCTCGCAAGTAGCAAAGGTTTGAGTGTCAGGAGAGATGACCTAAACTTCACAAATGTATCGAAGTCAATGATAGGAAGTTGGTTGCTGACAAGGTTTGTGTGTCAGTGAAGTTAATCATAAGCTCGTTGGTGTATCAGTGAAGTTTTTCGGAAGCTCTTCGGTACACTAAAACTTGTTCAAAAATTATAATTATTGTTTCCCTTCCCAGTGTCGGTGAGTTAGTCACAAACTCATCGATATTGGTTGTAACGGCGAGTTAGTCATGAACTCGCCGATGTAGCCAAAACCCAAAAATTTGCAATTTATAAAACTTCTCGGTGAGAGAATGGAAGACTTCGATAAAGATCATGAGGATGAGCTGCTTTTTCAACAAGTTAAGAGAGTCTTTAAATGAAAAAAAGGGTCCCTATTTCTTGGTAGGAATTGACTCTTCGAGCAATGAGATAAGAAAAAGATAAGGTGTTGGTTCCTAGCACAAGAATTGGAAATACACTGGGTGAAGCCATGAATTTTTTTGAAAATCATATAAACAAAAATACTTTGAAGAGCAGTAACACTTATGGTGCATAACCCAAAAGGAGAATGAGTAGGTCCCACAATTTTCAAAGAGTATAATTTGATGTGATAAGTTTGAATAAGGCAAGAGAGAGGTTGTGTCCATGCCCAGAGCTAATTGATCACAATAGTATCCCCTTATATAACTAGACCATTTATGAGAGGAAGGTGAAGTTAAGCAAGGAAATGATGCATTAGGAATGTTGAGAATGCATGTTGATTATGCATTTATCTAGTTTTGCTCCACTTCTAGCAAGTATCCATAGCTTCGACGAAGTCACCCAGATGTCACAAGCCTTGATTTTCTACTATCGAGCGTCCATATCCCCAATGGAGATACTTTCATGTCACACATGCGCTAGAATGCCTTTCCCCAAGGCTTTTCCTTTATAATATAAATTTTCTCTTGAATTTAGAGAAGGGTGGATGGTGGCTCCAATTTCATTTTAAAGGCACACATGATGACACCTATGAAAGTGACATCTACCAACTTGATTATAGATGAGTCGTCTTCTTGAGAAACATGCCTTGAGAACTAAAGGGGCCTTTCTAAAATAGTTTCTAGCCTTGTTAGTTTCACATAAACACAAAACATGATCCTCGATATGACTATTAGCTCAACCTCGCCATGATTTAAGAATGCAATGCTCGTCTACTAATGGAATATGTTCCTCTACTAAATCTGACCTAGGGTGATGTACATAAGTGTTTCATGGAGACAAATAAAGTCATGTCTTAGAAGCAAAATGCAGACTTTCAAGCTTTTGGTACCAATGTGCCACATCATGAATGGTATTCGGGTCAACAACACCAAGTTCCCTAGGAAATCTCAAGCAAGAATATTGAGAGAGAGAAAGAAAGAAAGGAAATCTAACTAGGATAAACGAAAGAAATACAAAATGTGAAGCACAAAAAGAAGCAATCAATGTGCAAATAAAAACAGAACAAAGTGAAGAATTAAGATATGGAAAAAACATACTCTTTTGTTTATGTATACAGAAGTTTCCTCATAGGCTAGCTAATGCAATGCTTTAGAATTTGGTCGTTGACAGGGAGGAGTTCTAAATCCCCTTCAAGGTTTTGCAATTTGTAGGTGCCTAGGCCAATATTTTCCTTGAATATGAAAGGACCAAGCCACAATTGTTAAATCTTCGAGTGTTTCCCTTCATCTCCATGTGGCTTGTCCCACTTGAGAACCAGGTCACCAACCTACAAGTCCTTCTCACCAGCATACTTTTTATCGAACCATCATTTTATGGTCTATTGGTGGGACTCAAATTTCATTTTATCTCTGGCTCGTTCCTCTTCCACTTTTAACAAGGTGTTTATGCATTTATGGATGAAAAGTCATTCTCTCACGCATGACTGTCGAGTGAGCTAAAGGGAAGGTAGATAGATGCTTGAATGGAGAATGGATTCCTTCCTATAAATGAGAAAGTATGGAGAGGTCCCTATAGATGCTTTTGGAGTGACCATGTATATGCAAGTATAATGTTGTAATTGCCAATGAGTTTTAGTACTTTCAAATGGATGTCACAAGGAAGAATATCAAAATACCTTAGCAAGTCACTAAATTAAACTATATCAAATCCACACTTTGCAGGAATAGAAACACACCTTTGCAGAAAAGTAAATGTCACACTTGCGAGAAAGTAAATCACTCTTGCAGGAAAGTAAATCACACTTGCAGGAAAAGTAAATCACCCTTACAAGGAAGTAAATCACACTTGCAGGAAAGTAAAGATCACACTTGCGGGAAATTAAAGATCACACTTGCAATAAAAGTAAAGGTGATGATGTGTGCCTAAATTGGCATACTTTCAGCACATGTCTAGTACCTTTTTCCTTACCATTTTCCACTAATAATTTCCTTTTTTATACCTTTCTTATCCATTTTTTTTCAATTATCATCAAGGAGCATTTACATTGGTTGCCTTACCGTAGTTGCATCTCCTTACAGTGGTTGCAATTCCTCTTTGTTGTTGTGACTCCAAGCACAATACAACTGTCACAACTCTAATTGCACTCTTCATTGATGCAACTCTGAGTACAAATTCTGACAACACAGTAGTCAACATTATAGAAAACGATCAAGGAACGTTCCTCATATAGGAAGGTAACAAGAGGCAAGTGGAAAACCAAAAGAGAAGTTAATTTTCTCACCAACTGTAACTCAGTTGATCCAAGTCAGCACATGCCCAATATTTACTAACATTTGGAAATATAAATGTAAACAGACAAACAACCTGAGTCTCATGGTTGTCCATTCGTCCCTTTGTGTTAATTTATAATCAATTGTACTATAAGAACCCCAAATTCCCTAGAGATTGGGGGGGGATTATTCAGGCGATAGCATTCCGTTTTTATTTTAAATTTCAAACTTCTGAAATATAACTCCTTTTCTTCTCATGTTCATGTGATGGTGTGTCTAGTATTCATTTTAGTTTGATTTCGTAACCCAATGCCTTGTCTAAGGGGGTAGGCCCCCTCCTTAGTCAGGCACTTCCTGTAACATTAGGAGTAGGATTTATCATTTTGATTATGTTAATTTAATTATGTAGTTGTTTTGTTTCTTAAACTATTGCAATTCAATATTCCATAGAACAATTAATTTCAATTCAGATGTGGTTAATGTTTATTTCCTTATGTCATGAATCCTGCAATATTAAGCTACAACTCGGTGTTGATTCAATTCATGTAAGTTTGTAATCACATACATTGCTACAACTCTTGTCGATACAACTCGCATTGTTGTAGCTTCGTTGTTGCAACTCGCGTCGTTGCAACTTTTGTGTTGCAGTTTCATTGTTGCAACTCTGCTTCCAGCTTTACTCCATTATGTTTTCTCTTAGATTTGTGACAGCTTTATTCCTCAACAGCTTGGGATTTATGTTAGTTTTTTAAATTAACATTGAAAGAACGAACATGTAACTATTATAACAAGACAAGATCATCATTTTACTTGAGAAAGTCACCATTAGATGTTAGCATAACTTTGCTTTCCACAAGTGTGATTTACTTTATGCTAGTGTGATATATTTTTTGCAAGTGTGATTTATTTTTAGCAAGTGTGGTTTACCTTATGCAAGTGTGATTCATTTTTCTCAAGTGTGATTTTTTTTTCCTACAGGCGTGATATTTATTTTCCTACAATTTGAGAAGCATAATAGCTCGGTGACTTAATTAAGTATCTAGAAATATCAACTTATGAAATTTGAGGTACTACAACTCCTTAGCGATTACAGCTCTACACTTACATATATGGTGCAGGATAGATCGTAAGCAAGACACGACCCTGAATTGATAATTAAATTCACAAATCTTCAGTTGCTCACTAAGTTAATTAGAAAGTAATTGAAATTATGTAATTTTTGGTGTCATTTCCAGGGAACTGTCAAAAAGAGTAGTTGTTGTTTCAATAGTTGTGTGGGTTTTCATTTCAGTGGATTGAGTGCTATGATTTGTTTTCAGCAATTCATAGAATGCTTTTCTAACCTTTTCTATGCACAGAGTTAGAGATTAGTAAGGTAGATTTATTAGTTCATCCAAAAACCCCCGAAAAACTAATAGTGAAAGTCAATTTCAAGAGGGAAAGGAGCACAATCAGTCAAAATACATGTCACCTACAACAAGTTTTCTTGCCAAAAAGAAGCCTGAGACCTCCCCTCGGGAATTTGAGACTGTACAAGGATCTATGCACACAGAGGTTCCACTTTCCAAAGGGTTTATCAGTAAACAATACCACTCTGGGGAACTCAACTTTCCTAAAGTAACCATACAGACAAAAGACAACCCGCGAAGAGAAATGGCACATGAAATTTTCAAGGAAGAAACCTCTACTTTCGGATTTCGGATCAGAGGATCAAATGAAGAGACTAAAATGAAGAACATACCTCATTCAACCTTTCCAATTTTTTATGGATTATCTAAAGAATACCTTGACACCTTCCCCTTAGAGTTCAACGTACTTTGTAGAAGCTGTGACTATGCATCAGATGCCCAGAAGTTGAAACTTTTCCCTGCCACACTCAAGGATGTTGCACTATGTTGGTTCATGTGTCTTGGTAGGGATAACATCTGTACATGGGACCAGATGACAAAGACATTTCTAGAAAAATACCAAGACTACATAAATATAAGGAAAGAAGGGAGGAAGTCTTCAATATGGTGTAGCATGAAGATGAGCCTTGAAGATTACATTGAACGGTTCAACTATAACTTGAAGAGGGAAAGGTAAGGAGATTTAGCTCCTGAGAAACGACGTGTCTTGTTTCTAAGACGACTGCATAGAAATTTTCAACCCAATGGGTGGAGGAGATATCTCTCAATTGGAATATGATACTATCTTATAAATTTGTCGTAAATATTCCATATGCACATCAAAAACAAGTAGAGGATCAAGGGATATACTAACAAGAACTGGAAAAAATGTAGGAAGTGGAGTTACAAGGGTAGAAATCGGGAACATGTTAGAGGAATTTAAGACCTCCGTAATTATTTCCTTGAGATCACAGCTGGATACATTGCAAACGAGGAAGAAGAAAGAATATACAGAGAGAGTTTTGGATATCTTTTTCCCAAAGTGCAGGACGAAGTACCCATGGAAAGAATGTCCATTGGATCAAATTAAGGTTTTTGGAATATGTAGTGAGAACCATACTACTCACAATTGTCCATCCTTACCTGGAATAAAGTTTATCTATAAGAAAGTTGAGGAACCGAAGCAGTTATGCTTTGTCTCTTAGAAGTGACCATGGTAGCCTGGACCTCAAGGTATGATCTAAGATCAATCTCAATATTTTAATTCATATTGGACTAACCCTTCCATGCAATATTCTTCTCAACCATGGGGTATGCCGACACAACAATGGGTGGCTCCGCCTCCTCCAAACCATTTATGGCAACATGGGTGGAGAAATCCTACTGTAGGAGGGCCTCAATAGGATATGACATAGCCACCCATGGAACTTCTTTCTCCCCCCCAAATGTAGGGATCCACATCTGCCTCTCCTCAACCAAAACCACCTATAAAACCCATTCCTAACCCTAATAATGGAAGGCTAGGCCAACTAGCGCAAGCTACTGGACTTTTTGCCTACCCTAACTATTTTATCTCTTCCCTGGATTGCAATGATATCCATATTTGATCCAGGAAGACACTAACCAAGGACCAACTACGTATTGGTATTGAATATTTGAATGAGGATGTATGAAATGAATAATTAGGACCAAAACAATCTCGGGAACCTTCGAAGTTGAGAATTCCCACCTTGAACTTCAAAACCCCTATCCACAAAGGTTGCACCTAGAGAAACCTTTTACTTAGCCTAAGTTTGACTTCCTAGGAGAGCTCAAAAATGGGTGTGTCAAAATATCACTATTCCAAGCCATCAAGGACATGCACATGTATTAGCACATGTATTAAAAAGTGGTATGGGAACTTTTCTTGAGGAAACCTGATATAAAACAAAATGATCCTCAAACCATCCATGTCATGGGAAAACTATCTGACTTAATGATGGTGGGAATTCTCGTAGCTAAATACTCAGATCCGGGTAGTCTAGCAGTTAATGTGCAGATCAATAATACACTCATCAGTAACACATTAATTTACCTTAGGATTGTCATCATTGTCATGACATGCAAGACCATGCAAGCCTTAGGGCTTATGGGCCTTAGGGAAACTCCAACCATATTCCAACTAGCCAACATATCAACCATTAAACCAGAGGGCATCTTGGAAGATGTAGTGATCTCAGTAAACTCGTGGGAATATCTTGTTGACTATATAGTCCTACAGCCAAAAACCTATCTAGGAGGGTATCCTCTAATCCTGGGAAGGCCTTGGTTGGCCACCACAGATGCTTACATCGGCTATTGGTCAGGAAATATGACCATGTCCCATGAGACATCCACAAAACAATTCACCCTCTATCCTCCTGCCAAACCTAACATTGACCTAGAGAGGTCATTTTGGGTTGATGGAGAAGATAGTGAGGAAGAATGAGAATCCCATCAAGTCCTCTCCATAGATCAATACCTATCCATAAGAGATAAAATAGAGAATGATGAAATCAACAATTTTATAGCTTCCTCTTCCTTAGAAAACACACATATTCTTAAGCATGTAATGCAACCAGAGATATAGGATTATATATCCTCAACAAGCATCTTTCCCATTGAACATGAATCCAAACTAGAGAAAGAACAAGGATACCTTACATAAACCATAGAAATCAGCCCAGGGAAAACCTTGAAAATAAACCAAGGACTAACTGAACAACAAAAAGAGTGATTGGTTAAAGTGATCCAAAAGTAGAGTGATGCTTTCTCCTGGGATTACTTTTTCCATGAAGGGAATCCATCTTGACCTATGCACACATCACATATATATTAAGGAAGGATCTCGACCCATCCGCCAATCCCATCATTGGATGAATCTGACACTTAAGGACATAGTCAAAGAGGAGCTACATAAATTAATTACAACCAACATCATCTACCCAATTTATGATAGCCAGTGGGTCTCCCCTCTAGTCATAGTACCAAAGAAAAAAGGTAAATGGATAATTTGTATAGACTATAGTGAACTCAACAAAGAAACACACAAAGACCGTTTCCCACTCCCATTCATTAACCAGGTCCTGGATACGTTGTCCGGAAATAAATACTTTTCTTTCCTCAATGGATTTAGTGGGTATAACCAAATCCAAATCACACCCGAAGATCAAGACAAAATAGCATTCACATGTCCTTGCGGGGCATTTGCCTATCATGTTCTACTATTTAGGTTATGCAACACCCCCGCCATGACCTTTCAACTAGTTGTTATTGGTATATTCTTCGATTTAATTCATGAATGTATGGAAATGTATATGGAAAATTTCACGACATATGGGGACGAATTTGACGATGCATTGGCAAACTTGGAGAAAATGTTGATAAGGTGTAAAGAATCAAACTTTTCCCTCAGCAATGAAAAATATTTGATGATGTTAATTGATGTCATTGTACTAGGACATTGCTTCTCATCCAAAGGTATCCAAGTAGATCCAACAAAAGTATAGGTAATATTAAACTTTCCAACTCCAACTTCGCAAAAGAAGGTACGAAGTTTCTTAGGATATGCTAGTTATTACCATCGATTCATTGAAAATTTTTCACAAATTGCTCGTCCATTATTTGCTTTACTTAATGAAGATATTGAGTTTGTATAGACAGAGACATGCTAGATGCGCTTGATGAATTGAAAATCAAAGTGTCTGAGGCTCTTATTTTAAGAGGGCGTGATTGGTCCCTCCCATTTCATATTTCCATGGACGCATCGGACGCCGCCATTGGAGTCGTTCTAGAACAACAAGAATGAAAGGACTTGTATGAAATTTATTATGTTAGCAAGAATCTCTCACCCGCAAAATTGAATTATTCAATAAATGAAAAAGAGTTTTGTGTTGTTATTTATGCAATAAACAAGTTCAGGAACTACATTACAGGATACTCAGTAATCTTACATATTGATCATGTTACTATTAATTATTTAATAAACAAACCAATCACCATTGGCAGGGTCACTAAATGGTTTCTTTTATTACAAGAATTCGATATTACCATCTTAGATAAATCGAGAAAAGATAATGTAGTTGTCGACTTTCTTTCTAGAATAACATCTAATGAAAATGAACCTCAAGTAGAAGATTGTTTTCCAAATGAACATTTCTTTGTAGTATCTACTAACTTACCATGGTTTGTAAATATTGCTAACTTTTTGGTTGTAGGAAAGCTCCCACATCATCTGACTCCCAAAGAGTGACATTGTATGGTCGGGAAAAGTGAAATATTTTAATGGATTGATGACTGCCTCTTTTACATTGGGCATGATTTGATTATCAGAAGATGTGTACGAGAAGATGAATTCCATGAGATACTAAAATCCTATCATTATGGGCCATGTGGGGGCCATTTTGCTAATAAAAGAATTGGGTACAAGGCACTCTATCAAGGGTATTATTGGCCCATTATCTTCATAGACACCAAAGAATATGTGAAGAGGTGTGACAGATGTCAACGCATGGGTAGGCCTGTACAAATAGATGAAATTTTGCTACAACCACAGATGGTGTTAGAACCTTTTGACAAATGGGCCATTGATTTTTTGGGACCAATGTATCCCCCTTCCTATAGGAACCCCTACATCCTCATCTATACAGACTATGTCACAAAATGGATAAATCCAAAGGAACTTTCGGCAGCAACTGAACACACAGTAGTGGAGTTTCTCCATGAAGAGATATTTGTAAGGTTCGGGATACCACGAGAGATAGTGATTGATGGAGGAACTTATTTCACGTCACGGCTTGTTAGAGACCTGATGGACAACTACAAGATCAATCATAATGTAACAACACCATATCACTCACAAGCAAATGGACAAGTAGAGGGAACTAATAAGATCCTTGAGATCATCATCACCAAAACCCTTAGACTGCACCTCAAGGATTGGGCTCATAGACTCCTTGAATCTTTATGGGCCTATAAAACAAAATGGAGAAATACTATAGGATGCACGTATTATGAGTTAGTATATGGGAAAAGAGTACTACTTCTCATTGAGACAGAAATACAGACACTTAGGACAAAAATACAACTTGGTTTGGACCTAACAGAAACTTAGAAATATGACTACTTCAAATCAACGAGTCAGACGAACTACGATAACATGCCCTACATTGAGACATAGTGATACAACATCAAAAGGGACAGATGGCATGATAAGTTTATCAAGAAAAAGAACTTCAAAGATGGAGACTGAGAATTACTATTTGAATCTAGGTTCAAGGATTTCAGGGAAAAATTTTGCACCAGATGGCTCGGCCTGTATGAGATTGATAGTGTATGATAGTGGGGCCATCAAACCATGTACTATAGATGAAGACAGAATCCCTCAAATGGCTAATGGACATAGACTTCACCTATATCATCGAACCTTATCAAAGAAATCCTTTCTGAGGAAGATTGCAAATAGATGGCCCGAAAATGATCTGAAACTCATTTAGAAAGAACAAATCCATGCTAGTTAACTTTCTTTTCTTCTCCAAAAATAAAAAGTGAAAACCAACCTAGCTGGCGCATTTTAAAAAAAAAAAGTGAAAACCAACCTAGCTGGCGCATTAAAGAAAAAAAGAAAAAGAAGAAAGGCACTTCACGGTTTCATGATGGTTATGCTAGGATACTTCTCATCAAATTTTAATAAAACTTTATCTGCTTCTCTAATCAGTTTTGCAGGATATGAAAGTGACAACAACGTTGCTACAATTCTTATTGTTGCAATTCCAGTCTGGTGCAAATCCTGTTGTTGCAACTCCCTTTGTCGCAACCCCCTTTTGTTGCAAATTTCATTGTTGCAGCTATGTTGCTACAACTGTCAATTGTTGCAACTCCACTTGCAGCTTTGATTCATTCTATAATTATCTCCCCTCTCATCCTTGTTGTTGCAACTTCTATCGTCGTAACTTCCATTGCTGCAATTCGCATGGCTGCAACTTTCATTGTTGCAGCTCCGTGACTGCAACTCATGTTGTTGCAACTCTGCTTCCAACTCTACTTTATTCTGCAACTCACCCATATCTCCAATGTTTCATCTCATATGCACTATTATTCTCGGTGTTACAGCTTCGTTTTTGCAACCGTCATTGCTGCAACTTCGCTCACAACTTTTACTTTACTTTCATCAGCGTTTTCGTTGCTACACTGTGACTCTGCATGCATTTTTGTTGTTGTCATTCACACCAAATATGTTGCAAATCTTGTCCAAGTACACCACCAATGTTGTGACTCTAGGTACTGCAGCTCTACCAAAAAAAATGAAAGAATGTTAGCATCGTGCTCGTACAACCACTCAAGGTAAGAAGAGACAGGTACGAGTTCCAATAAGAATGTGTGATGAATAGTTTTAAATGGCATGTGTTCTATTATTATCCCACTATAACTGCCAACTTATGCCATCATTGTGAAATCTACCACCTTGCATTATCATTTCCATATCCTTCATTGTTATTGTCGCAATTCAAAATTCCCCACCCGATTAATAGCCATTTCTCGTGCAATCACAAGCAATCAAATTTAGCAGAAAGGAGGAACCATGGGGGTCTCATTGATATGCAGGGAACCTACAAAATCATTGTTACTCGAGGCCTATGACCACATTAGATAAATTTCACACTAGATCGCTTGGATGAAATATGTGCAACCCCTACAGGGGTACGACGACGAAGTATCTCTAGAATTCGCTTTGAATCTCAAAGCTGAACAATCCACGGTAGCAGGTGCTCAGGTAGAAGTCACTAAGGAGACAATGGAAGAATTCATTGATTTACTATGGAAAAGAGAGAGATGGTACACCAGAAGGACCTCCTAGCTTGAAATTTGGAGGCAATACATTGAGCCTGGAGAGGCCTTAGTGAAGAAGGGCACAAGATTCGAAAGACGGTCTTTGTCGCACCCCTAGCAAGACATGGTTATCTCTGTACAATGATATTTCACCTATGAAGGTCGATACAGGTCCATCTATCTCCAACATATCCAACTTTTGGATCATCTTCAACATAGTCGACCCATTAATGTGCGATACTTCATGTTCATGACGATCTAGACGATGACAACATTAGTACAAAGGGAAAAGAACCCCAGGGATGTTGTCTCACACCATGTCTTTATCAAACTATTAGTGGAACACACCCTACACAAGGAAGGTCACACTTCAGGCATCCAGAAGAGGCCACAACTGCAACTCCACTGCCAAGTAACAGTGCTGCAGATACAGTAACCCCATATGTTGACACTCCTCCACCAAAGTGTTAATATTATGGTAGTTGTGGGAGGTATTTACCCCCATGTGTGAACCTGACGAGAATAGAAGACTCAGGAAAGAAAGAGAAACCCTAATGAGTTGGCTAATAACCCTAGAAGCCTTGTCGGCTCAAGAAGATAATTTATATTAGGCTATTAGCCTCCAAGAGAAGAAGTCGGCCAGAATTAATAATAATATACTGAACAGACACATACCCAGAAGGAGAAGTCGTCCCCAGCAAACGGGTAGGATTACTATAAATACAGGGTGCCAGTTCTCATTTGACAGCATCTCAGGACTGCAGTTTTCCCAGTTGGTGCGCACTGCAGTTGCAGTTGGTGCGCAGGTTTGGAGGAGGGTTGCAGGTCCAGTTGCAGCAGCAGCTAGTTTCAGTATTGGCTTGGATATATCTTGTCTAGGGTTTGGAACATCTGATCAGTCTTTTGTGATGCGTTATCCTTGGGGATTGATGCGCTACTCTTTGTTTGGCTATCTAGCCTAAGGTTTGCTTCCGGAGAAATTCTCAGGTCAAGGTTAAGGTGCTCGGAGGGAGGCTTCGGCCTGTGGTTGGGTGATAAGGGTATCGTCAATGGTAAAACGAGCACACCATCTTCTATATTCTAACAGGTTATAGGCCCACACCCCTTTAGTCAGCCTAAAACACTGGAAGGAAACATAGGCGCTAAATATTGAGCTCATTGAGGAACTGCCGCTAGGGTTACTAGCAGGAGCAGCTTCCAAAAGCATTGCAGCTAGGGTTACCAGCAGAAGCAGTTGCAGAAACCCTAAACCTCTTGTTGAGACACCTTAAGTGACGAGATTGACCTAATCTCTGGATAGATCAGTGCACCCTAGCCCAACACATCTCCTGGTACACTCAGAAGGCCAAGACGTGAAGTTTGGATTTCTGGTCAAAATCTAGGGTTTGACCAAGTCAAGCAAGCCATGATGAATTCTATGAAGTCTGAGAACAAGCTAGATGGAGCCTCTAACTTCAGAGAATGGAAGACAAGGATTGACCTCATCCTTGCTAAGAATAAAGTGTTGGATATTATGAAAGGAAAGATCGTGAAGCTAGAGTTTAAAGAAGGAGAAGAGAAGGAACCGCAGAACGTTGCATCTATGGAGAAGTTCAAAGATGTTGACATCAATGCCATGAGTATCATAGTGGATTCCATAAAATACCACTTGATACCCTACATCTCCCATCGTGACTCATCGAAGAAGATGTATGATGCCCTAACAAATCTCTTCTCAGTCAGAAACATTGGACAAGTTATGAGTCTGAAGAATGAGCTCCGTGACATGAATATGAATGATGACGACAGCATAACATCCTACTTTGTAAGGATCTCCCAGCTAAGAGATCAACTACA
>ML793559.1:191421-208416 GCA_009831015.1 Picea engelmannii
TGTAGTTGTGTACTACTATGAATAGACACAGGTGTGTTCTATCCTTGTTCTAATTGCCTTGAAGACTATCAGCAGATTATTGGAGATGATGATCATTCAGATGAATGATGAACAGAGATTTTCCAGACGGAAAAAAGTTCAGAGCTTTTTACTCCTCTTGTATCACTCCATAGTGAGAGTGACTTATCTAGCACCATATCTAACTACTCAGATGAAGTATGGTTTCAAGAGATGATGCAGTTGATGGTGATGGTGATGCTCATGATCTAGTCATGAAATAGTCTAGATGACTATATTGATGCTACCGGGTAAATGGTATGTTTTGTGCTCAAGTCCATTACCTGTAAATACCTCTCTAGCTAGGAGGGAGTGTTAATATTATGGTAGTTGCGGGAGGTATTTACCCCCATGTATGAACCTGACGAAAATAGAAGACTCTGGAAAGCAAGAGAAACCCTAATGAGTTGGCTAATAACTCTAGAAGCCTTGTCGGCTCAAGAAGATAATTTATATTAAGCTATTAGCCTCCAAGAGAATAAGTCAGCCAGAATTAATAATAATATACTGAATAGACACATACCCAGAAGGAGAATTCGGCCCCAGCAAACTGGTAGGATTACTATAAATACAGGGTGCCAGTTCTCATTTGACACCATCTCAAGACTGCAGTTTTCCCAGTTGGTGCACACTGCAGTTGCAGTTGGTGCACAGGTTTGGAGGAGGGTTGCAGCTGCAGCTGCAGCAGCAGCTAGTTTCAGTATTGGCTTTGATATCTCTTGGCTAGGGTTTGGAACATCTGATCAGTCTTTTGTGATGCGCTATCCTTGGGGATTGATGCCCTACTCTTTGTTTGGCTATCTCGCCTAAGGTTTGCTTCCGGAGAAATTCTCAGGTCAAGGTTAAGGTGCTCGGAGGGAGGCTTCGGCCTGTGGTTAGGTGACGAGGGTATCTTCAATGGTAAAATGAGCACACCATCTTCTATATTCTAACACAAAGAAACCTAGAAGGAAAAGTAGGGTAAGGGGCCATCGTGTTGCAATTATGACAATGAAATACCATGAAAGTGATGGCGAGGTGATGGGAAGAAAACCCCCTACACAGAGAGTAAGAGGGGTCAAAAAGAGGCAACCCCCTGTTACAAAGAAAAGAAGAATGAGGCGTACCTCCTCGGCTACAACTCAGCGCAAACAAAGAAAACCTATTGAGCTGGAAGAACAAACACATAGGGGTAACTTTGAAGCTAATGGAGAAGTGGATACAAAACCCTCCACTGACACGCAAGAACTAGGGGAGGGAACCAACCTGAAAGCTGATGAGGGAATGGATATAGAGACCTTTGCTGACCCACAAGAACCAACAAAATGCACTCTTGGAGAAGGGCTCACTGCCATCCTGGAGGTATATACAAATGAAAAAGAACTAGAAGCAAAATCTCCCACTACTCCACAAGAAACAGTAGGGAGCCCTTATGGAGAACATGCTACAAACACACAAGAAATAGATGAGGAACATCAAGCAAAGGCTCTTGATGCTCCACAAGAACTAGTAGAGAGCACTCCTCGGAAACACTCTGCCAAGCCTTGAGAATCACAAACAAAGGAACCAGATCACTCTGACAATTCACAAGAGAAAGATGAGCTAGAACCAGAGGATCTTGTTGATCCAAAATAACCAGGAAGAATAACCTATGGGGAGAAGAATGTTAATCCACATGCTCATCCATAGGAAATGGAGGCTCTTGCTGACACAACATGAAACACTTTTGGAGAGAAACTTGCTCATGCACAAGAACTAGGAAAACAAGAACCAAAAATAGAGACTGTAGATCCTTAAAGAAAGGTTACTGCTACATCCTGGGTAAGCATTCCACACTCCTTACCTATATATGAATCTTTGGTAAAACAAAATAGAATGTTGAGAATGAAGAACATGAAGCTACAACTCAACCTAAAAATGTTGAAGGATGAGTTTGATGAACAAAGGGTACACGAGAAATCAAGTTACTATGTAGCAAGTCCTATTGTTGTAAGGGAACCCTTCATTGGACTAAAAGAAACAACTCAAATTAAGGAAACAAGGGAAGTAGTTTTCCAGGCCACACACTTTATGTTAATTGATGAGGCCACTCAGACCGAAACATAGAAGGGACCAATATAAAATAGAGGAGTTACAACAGGGCATGACACCAGTGAAAAGAAGGAGGAAGTAGGGGAGGTAGACTATAGTGTCGATGACTTCCATGGACACCCCAATTTCTCTAACCTTCAATGATTTTTGGTTTCATAGGGACATGCAACAATTTTGGGCAGGGGGAGATGACAGGTGCCTAAATTGGCATACTTTCAGCACCCATCTAGTACCTTTTTCCTTACCATTTTCCACTGATCATTTCCTTTTTAATACCTTTCATATCTAGTTTTGTCTGACTTATCATCAAGGATAAATTACAGTGGCTACCTTATAGTAGTTGCAACTCCTTACAATGGCCGCAATTCCTCTTTGTTGTTGCAACTCCAATCACAATACAATTGTCACAACTCTAATTGCATTCTCTATTGTTGCAACTTCAAGTACAAAGTTTGTCATCACATCAATCAACATTACAATCAAAAGTCAAGGAACGTTCCTCACATAGGAATGTGACAGGAGCCAAATGGACAACCAAAATAGAAGTTATTTTTCTCACCAATTGTCGCCCGGCTAATCCAAGTCATCACATGCCTGATATTTACTAAAATTTGGCAATATCAATGTAAACGGGTGAACAACCTGATTCTCATGGTTGTCCATCCATCTCTTTGTGTTATTTTAGACATCAGTTGTACTATGTAAGAACCACATCTTCCCTAGATCTTGGGGGGGATTAATATGGAAATAGCAATCAACTATTATTATAAATTTCAAACTTTTGCAATATAATTCATTTTCTTCTCCTATTTGTGTGATGGTGTGTTGAGTACTTGTGTTATTTTTCTTTCATAACCTAGTTCCTTGTCTAAGGGGGTAAGGTCCCCTCCTTATTCAGGTACTTCCTGTAACATTAGGAGTAGGATTCATCATTTCAATTTTGTTCATTTAATTTTGTAGTTGTTTTGTTTCTTAATCTGTTGCAATTCCAGATTCTGTAGAAAAGTTAATTGCAATTCAAGTGTAGTTAATGTTTATTTTCATTATGTCGTGAGTCCTGCAATCTTAAGCTGCAACTCGGTATTGATTTGATTCCTATATTTTTTTAATCACAGATGTTGTTGCAACTCATGTCGTTGCAACTCACATTGTTGTATATTTTATGTTGTAGCTTCATTGTTGCAACTCCCATTGTTGCAACTTGTGTCGTTGTAACTTTTGGTCTACAGTTTCGTTGTTGAAACTCTACTTGTAGCTTTACTCCATTTTTTTTCTCTTAGATTTGTGACAACATTATTCCTCAATAGATTGGGATCGATATTATTATTTTTTTTAATTAACATTGAAAGTACGAACATGTAATTGTTACAGCAAGACAAGATTGTCATTTTACTTGAGCAAGTCACCATTAGATGTTAGCATAACTTTACTTTCCACAAGTGTGATTTACTTTACGCAAATTTGATTTAATTTCTACTAATGTTTTTTATTTTCTGCAAGTGTGATTTTCTTTCTGCTAGTGTGATTTATTTTTCACGAGTGTGGTTTACCTTATACAAGTGTGATTCATTTTTCACAAGTGTGATTTTATTTTCCTACAAACATGATATTTATTTCCCTGTAATTTGAGAAGTATGATAGCTCGGTGACTTAATTAAGTATCTTGAAAGCTCGACTTGTGACATTCGAAGTACTACAACTTCTTAGTGATTAAATCTCTACACTTGCATATACGGTGCACGATAGTTCGTAAGTGAGATATGACCCCGAATTGATAATTAAATGCACAACTCTTCAGTTGCTCACTAAGTTAATTTGAAAGTAATTGAAAAGTTTGTCAGGTGACTTGTTCAAGTATTTAAGATGACCTTGATTATTATGATACTTGTATCATGGCTCCTATACTCAAGCTTCAAAGATCAGACCACACTGTGCTTGTAAAAGAAATAAATTGTCTTGATTTGCAAACCACACATTTTTTAACTAGAGAGCTAAATGTTGTGATGTAGAGTTGTAGCAGTGAGAGTTACAACAACCAGAATCATAGCAAGGAAAATATACATCAAATTTAAATAGAGGAATTGTTGGAAATAAATGAAAATGAATAAAAGATGCTACAACTACACATTAGCATATCAAAAGACAAAGTTTTGCAACGTCAACATAGAATGGCGAAAAAAATGGCATAGTTGCAACACAATGTTAATAGAGGAATTGTTGGAAATAAATGAAAATAGGGAAGAGAGGCTACAACTATCCAATCATCAATCAAAAGACAATACCCTACGACATCAATGTTGAGTTACAACAATCAGTCAGATATTTAATAGAGGAATTGCTGGAAATAAATGAAAATATGGAAAATATGGTACAATTTTTCATTTATGAATCGGGAAACAATACCCTACAATGTTAGTAGTGAGTTACAACAATCCAGAGCTACAGTAATGAAGAACACTAGAATTACAACAAGATGTTAATGAAGGAATTGATGGAAATAAATGAAAAGATGTAAAATAAGTTATGACTATTTCTGAAAAGTATAGAACATATAAACAATATTGAGCTAAGGAGGGGGGCCTACCTCCTTAGATGAGGTATTGGTATAAGAATGCAGTAGATGCTCAAATGCTTAATACATCATCAGTTGAACGGGAACGAAATAGAACTTTTATTAAACGAAAATGTGTAGATCAATACAAATCTGGCTTACAAACTTTCTGCTACTTTTCCTCCATCCCTCGACTCAAAGAGAATGGGCATATTTATACAAAATGACTTCTTCCTAAATGAGCTAATAAAATCGAAGGACAACCATGAGAATCGAGTTATATCATCTTGTTACATCGTGTTTTCCAAAAGAGGGAAAAAATCAAGTGTGTGTTGACTAAATTGGCCACGAAAAGTGGTGGTTGAGTTGTCCATTCATATTTGGCACCCAATTTCCCCTTGTTGATAATTATGGTATCTGCGGGAAGTATTAACCTCTATGTGTAACCTTAACGAGACTAGAATATTCTGGGAAGCAAGAGAAACCCTAAAACGTTGGATAATAACCCTAGAAGACAAGTCGGCTCAAGAGACTAATTAATATTGAGTTATTAGCCTTCGGGAAGAGAAGTCGGCCTAGTCAGGTGAGTTGGAGCAATATAAATAGACGGCAGTAGAGCTCATTTGGTCTCACTCACTCACAACTACATAAGGATTAGAGGTGTGCATGACTGGTGGAGAACTGCAACTACTGCAGTAGTGACTTAGTCTTAGGCTATGGTTTGGACTTTTTCTTTGGTCTTTGGTTGTTGTTGCTTGGTACGCTAGCCTTGGAGAGAGGTACGCTACCTTGGTTGACTATTGGTATGCTTTCGGAATTATTTTGTTTGTTAAGGTTAAAGGTGCTCGGGGGTGACCTTTGTGCCTATGGTTGGGTGACAATAATTCTATATTGTCTATGGTGAAAACACGCACATCTCTTATATTCTAACAGGTTATGGGCCCACACCTCCTTTAGTCAGTCTAACCACTGGAAGGAAAATAAGCCATACATTATAAATCTCACTGAATAATTGTTGCTAGGGTTTCTAGCAGGTGCAAGTACTAAAGCATTGTCGCTAGGGTTTCTAGCAGGTGCAATTACTGAAGCATTATCGCTAGGGTTTCTAGCAGGTGCAGCTGCAAAACCCTACTCCTTTTTCCCAACACTTTATGACAAAATGTTTTGACCAAGCAAAGGATATCCTAGTGCACCTTAGTCCAATGCACATATTGGCACTCTTAGAAGGAAAAAATGTCAAGGTTGAGATTTTGGGTCAAAGTCAACGTTTGACCATTCAAAATCAAAGTTTGACTAGTTATCAATCAACAGAAATCATGAATGAAAAGGCAAATCATCTACACTATTCATCTCTTGCAGGATCCCTTGAAGATGACATGTGGATAATTGACAGTGGAGCTTCCAGACATATGACAGGAGACTAGGTCAGACTCTCCAATCTAAACGAAAAGAAGACATCTCACAAAGTAGAACTTGGAGACAAGAATACCTATCCAGTCAAAGGAATTGGTCAATCCTCCATCAAATTGGAATCAGGTAACAATGTTCATTTGAGTAATGTCTTCTATGTACCTGGTTTAGAAAGGAATATTTTATCTATTTCTTGCTTAGAAGACAAAGGAAATATAATAGCCTTTGTAGATGGTGAACTACTATCTTGGTCTAGAGACTCCAACATAGAGAATGCTAGAGTTATTAGAACTCGTGAAGGTAGATTATATAGACTACTAGAACTAAATGATGAATATCTTATACACGATGAAGTCAATCCTAGTGAACTTTGGCATAGAAGGTATGTTCATCTTAACTATCAATCATTACCTTTCCTCAAGAAAACGGTTGTAGGAATACCAGAACTACAATTTGTACATGAAGGAATTTGTAGAGGATGTGCACTTGGTAAGAATGTTAAGAATCCATTCTCAAGTAGCGATAATAAATCTAAGGAAATCCTATATCTAATACATTCATATGTTTGCGGTCCGATGCCAGTCAAATCTCTAGGAGGTTCTCTTTATTATGTAACCTTCATAGATGATTACTCAAGAAATACTTGTTTATATCTCTTGAAGACAATTGATGAAGTTTTTAGCAAGTTTCAAGAATTCAAGGCAGAAATAGAAAACCTCAAAAACAAGAAAATCAAGACTTTGAGAACAGATAATGGAGGAGAATACACATCCAAGGAATTTGTTACCTTTTGTAAGTCATCTAGGATTAGAAGGGAGTTAGTCATTCTTCATAATCCTCAACAAAATGGTGTACCAGAAAAGAAGAATAGATCCATTTAAGAAACCATGAAGGCACTAATGAATGATCAAAGTCTATCTATGTTCCTATGGGGAGAAGCAACCATGACAGCAATATATGTTCAAAACAAAAGTCCCCACCGCATATTGAAGGATATGACTCCAGAAGAATCCTTCTTAGGAAAAAAACCTAGTGTGGAACACTTAAGAATATTCGGTTGTCTCGTTTGCATTCATGTTCCCAAGGAAAAAAGGAAGAAACTAGAACCCTCAAGAAGGAAACGCATATTTGTTGGATATAGTGAATCCTCCAAAGCCTACAGAATCTATATTCTAGAAACACATAAGATTGAAGTTAGTAGAGACGTAACTTTTGATCAGAAGTTGGCTTTCAAGAAGTCTATAGAAGACTCCATGGAAGAGGAATATGAAGAGCCTAAAGAAGAAAGCACCGATTTTCCAAAAAGTCGGAATGAAGAACCAGAATAACGTGATCATCCAGTGCAACCATGAAAACCTATTGAATCAGTCAATATACCCAAAACTAGAAAACATCCATCTTGTCTTGAAGCTACTCTACAACAAGCAGAAAGACTCAAAGCTCCAAGTGGTACTTTCATAGAAAGCAAGAAGCCCAAAATATTCTTCAGCTATGCAGCATGTATGACAAAACTTATAAATGAAGAACCCACCACATTTGAAGAAGCAGTTCAAAAGAAACAATGGAAAGAAGCCATGACAGAATAATACCAGTCTATCATGTAAAATGACGTGTGGGAAACTGTGCCTAGACCCAAGGAAAAATTAGTGGTAACTTCAAAATGGGTCTACAAGATCAAAGATGTAGTAGATGGAAGCATAGATAAATACAAGGCAAGGTTCATGGCTAGAGGGTTCTCCCAAAAGGAGGGAGAAGATTATGATGAAACCTTTGCTCATATTTCTAGATACACTTCTATTAGAGCCATTATGTCCCTTGCTACTTCCATGGGATGGAGTTTACATAAGATGGATGTAAAGACAACTTTTCTCAATGGAGCAATTGAAGAAGAAATGTACATTGAACAACCTCAAGGATTTGAGATCCAAATATCTACTACAAGGTTGTGAACAATGCACCTGTGATTCTACTATTGTATGTCAATAATTTATTCTTGACAGGTGCAGAGTCTCTCATCACCCAGTGTAAGAAGGAGTTAGCTTTTGAATTCGATATGAAAGATCTTGGTCTCATGCATTATTACTTGGGACTAGAAGTATGGCAGAAGCGTGGTGAAGTATTTTTTGGACAAGGAAAGTATTCAGTGAAAATCCTTTAGAAATTTGGAATAATGGATTGTAAATCCATGGCCACTCCTATGACCACAGACATAAGAAAAGTGAGAGACTCAGATTCTGATCCAGTAGATCTGTCCCTGTATCGGCAATTGATTGGGTCGTTGATGTATCTAGTGAAGACTTGACCAGATATTTGCTTTGGTGTAAACACTTTAAGCCAGTTCCAAGTGGAACCTAGACATGAGCACTAGATAGCTACAAAACATGTTCTAAGATATATTCATGGGACGTTAAACTATGGTTTAATATACACCTCAACCAGTGATGTACAACTTCATGGATTTACAAATTCAAATTAGGCAGGGAATGCAGAAGACAGAAGGAGTGTTTCAGGGATGTGTTTCATCTTGGGCTCTGCTATAATATCATGGGCCAGCAGGAAACAAAAGTTTGTCGCACTCAGCACTACAGAAGCATAACTTATCGCAGCATGTGAAGCATGTACCAAAGTAGTATGGTTGAGGAAGTTGATTTTTGGACTATTTGATCAGGCATCAAATTCAACCATAATATACAGTGACAATCAAAGTTGTACGAGGCTATCAAAACACCCAGTGTTTCATGACCAGTCGAAACATATTGAGATAAAATACTACTTTATTCATGATAAATTCCAGGAAGGAGAGGTGAAACTCCAGTATATCTCCACAGATGAGCATGTAGCAGATATTTTGACAAAGCCTTTGTCCAGAATAAAGTTTGCATACTTAAGAGACAAGATGGGGCTCGTGGAGATAACTCCCTTAGTTGAAAGGGAAGAGATGGCTCCCCGGGTTGGGATGGAGAATTGATATGTTATTGATATATGAGCAGTCATTTTCCAGTTCAGAAAATGGTCTAGGTTGGGCAGTCACTTTCCAGTTCGGAAAGTGGTCTAAGATTTTTTACGGACAATCATTTTCCAATTCAAAAAATGGTCTAGAACGAACAATCATTTTTGTAATGAAAATGGTATGATAGATTGATGATGTACCATAGACAGTGATTCCCCTTTTGGATAGTGTGGGGGAATGGTCTAGGACAGTCATTCTCCTTGGTAGTCACTCTGAGAAGTGGTCAAGCATAATGGTCCCCCTCTCTGAGTAGTCATTCTTTTGAAGTTCAGAGCTGTGAGCAATTTCGAAGAATGGTCCAATATAAGAGGTGTGTAGGACAGTCATTTCCATAGGAAATGGTCCGGATAGTAATTCCCTAGGGAAAACTCATTCTCTCCAGGTTGCACTGTGATTAGTGCCAGAAGAATGGTCCAGTTAGGTTGAATGGTCTAGGTTCAACAATCAGGGACAATCATTCCCTAGGGAAGACTCATTCTCTCCAGGTTGCACTGTGATTAGTGCCAGAAGAATGGCCCATTTAGGTTGAATGGTCCATGTTCATAAATCAGGGACAATTATTCTTCTATGCTTGGGAAGAATAGTCCAGGTAGCCCATGGATGATGTTTAACTATATGAGGGAAGATGCTCTTCCATATCTCACAGATGTGAGTGGAAGAATGGCCCAAATGACTCAGTTTGTATCATGATATTGTTGATATCAGATGATATGATTGTTGTAGAGACTGTATGTCTCTGGACATTAGCTATATGCTATTGTGGTGGATGTGATATATTGGTAGTGACTCTGTGTCATTGGTTAGTAGCAATGTGCTACTAGGAGTGGTTGGGTACCACTATATAGTAGTTGTATACTACTACGAATAGACAAAGTTGTGTTCTATTGGATGGAATTGTTTTGATTGCCATAGAGACTATCTAGTTGGATAGTGATGATGGTGCTCATGATTTGATCATGAGATAGCCTTTGTGGCTATGATGATTCTACCGGTTGAATGGTATGTTTGCGATCAATACCATTTCCTTTAATACCTCCCTAGATAGGAGGAAGTGTTGATAATTATGGTAGATGCAGGAGGTATTGACCTCTACGTGTAACCTTGATGAGACTAGAATATTCCAGGAAGCAAGAGAAACCCTAAAACGTTGGATAATAACCCTAGAAGACAAGTGGACTCAAGAGATTAATTAATATTGAGTTATTAGCCTCCAGGAAGAGAAGTTGGCCCAATCAGGTGAGTTGGAGGAGTATAAATAGAGAGCACTAAAGCTCATTTGGTCTCACTCACTCACAACTACATAAGGACTAGAGGTGTGCAGTGGAATGGGTGTCTTTTGTTGGCTCCATAGGGTGACTGGCTTCTGTTGGTTCAGCAGGGAGAGTTTCCTCCATTGGTTTCGCAAGATAACTACCCTCTATGATAGCAAGGTGGGTGTCTTCTACTAGTTCAAAGGGAGAGTTCCCTCTACTGTCGCAGCAGGCTAGATTTCCTATGTTGTTGCAAGAATATGGATATCCTATGCATGTTCAGTTTGTTGGATGGCTTGTGAGACAGCAAGGTGAATGTCTATTGATGGTGAAGCAGGGTGACTCACATTTTATGGTTTTGCAACAATGGGTCATGTTGAATAGGTAGGGTGGTCTAACCCATCCAACTTCCTCTCTTTTTTAATATTAGCCATTAATAGTTTTAGAGAGGTCTGGAGCTTCATGTTCTTCTTCTAAAGCCCCCATTGCTTTCTTAAAAGTGATGAATATAAGGGCACAAGCAAAGGGGTACTTATTTGTTTAGCTTGTGTGATTTTAGAATGGCTCTAGGGAAACAATGGCCTTGTTTTCTTTTGGACTTGCAGTTTCTTCATCATCAATGTAGACCTCCAGAATTACAGCAAGGACTTCTCCTAGGGTTTGCCTTACTGGATCTTATGTAACAACAATGTTTTATGCCCTCATTTCTTCATCAGGTCAAGGCCCGACAAAGTGTTTTCCATCCCCCATCATTTCTTGTGCTTCAATTGTTTCTTTGACCTGTGTTTCTCCGATTGGTTCTTGTGTAACAGCAAGGGTTTTCCTATTTCAGGCGGCGACAATCTTTCTTACCCTTTTCTTCTTTCGATTCATCAGAAATGTTTCTCTCTTCCTTGTCCTCGACAAGCTTTTGGTCATAGATTTTCTCCCTCTGACCTCTATGTCATTGTTGTGGTTTCCCTCATTTTGCTGAGGAATTTCAATAGAACCCTCAGGGGTTTCTTGTTTAGTGGTTGTAGTTCCAGGAGTTGCAGCTTTTTCAGCCTCCAAAGCTGCAGCAGCCACACCCTATAGAGTTGTAGCTTTTTCAGCCTCCAAAGCTGTAACAACCACGACCTATAGAGTTGTAGTGGCCTCAACTACGCCTTTGACCAAAATTTTGATTACCTCGTGGTGTGAGAGGGATTCTCTAGGGAGAATGACCTTTTGTGTCTGTTTGTCCATGGTTTGCAACATCCTCCAAAGGAAAAATGGCATGTTAACCAGCCTGCCATGTCGCAGGTGGTCCAATAAACGAATGTGTTGTAGGTATACGACCCCATGACATCCTTCACATGTGATGTATCATTGCATTACAATGGAAACATCTTTCCATGGGCTTGGTAATGAAGTCCTATCGAACCTTGTGCATTTCTTGACCAAGGCTTCCCCTGGTTCGACGAACTGCTCGATAATTTCAGGCTTCGGCCTTCATCGGCAGTACCATTGTTCCCCTATAAGAGGGATCCCGATCACTTCCGCTATCACATCCTCCATCACCTGCACGACTACCCATGCTACCTCTGTCCTAATTTCCCTAAAATTAATGGCGAATTCAAGCACCACATTATCTTCATACCCTCGTAGCCTATTTAGGTATTCCAACCAACCTACCTGTTAGAAAATTTCCCGGATATTCTTGTATGCTTCCAACAATAGGGTCTTTGTGGGTTCCCTGGGGTTCAGTGAACCTCCCATTTTCCTTCTCAGAACTCAAGGGACTATGGCTACAACTCAGAATTAACGATTTGAAGGGTGGCGAGTTTGAAATATGGATGGGAATGGTGGTGGGATGAGGTAATTATGTCAGATTTTGGGCAATTATGAGTGTGTGACGGTGTTTTAGTTATGTGATTAGGTCATAATTATGCCAATCAATGCTTATTCATTACACAAGTTCATGAGACGTACCTTCTAACTTACCTTGTATTTTTGTGATGTTGTGTACCTTCATGTTGGCGTGTTGGCCTCACAGGTCAACTAGGATCCTCCTCGGCATTGGGAGATGTAGCAACGACAGAGTGGCAGCAATAGTGGTTTTGAGTTGCAGCAACGTTCTAAGTTTTAGAAATGTAGTTGAGGTTCAAAGTTGCAACATCATGCAGAGTTACAACAACGTCCTGAGTTCCAGCAATGCACTTGAGTTGCAGGAATGGTGCACGGAGTTGTAGCAAGGTGTAGAATTGCAGCAATGGTGTGCAGAGATGTAGTGATCTTCTAGAGTTACAACAATGCGCATAATTGCAACAAAATCGAGTAGAGTTGTAACAATGGTCCAGTAGTAGCAATGTGTTAGCCAGGACTATGGCTTGACATGGTATCTTGATAGGAGTTGTCTTTTCCCAAATTGGTTCTAGTAGTTAGTAGTGGAGTTGTGACGTTGATATGCAAAGGTGGGTGTGTTCTACTGGTTCAACAAGGATAGTTACCTCTATTGTCACAGTAGGGTGGATGTCCTGTGTTGTTGCAGCAATATGGATGTCTACGCATGTTCAGTCCATTGGCTGGCTTGTGAGACAACAGGGTGAATGTCTATTGTTGGTGCAGCAGGGTGACTCACATTTGATGGTTCTGCAACAATGGGTCCTGTTGACTAGGTAGAGTGGTCTAACCCATACAACTTCCTCTCCTTTCTAAGCTCATCCCTTAACAATTTCAGAGAGGTCTGAAGCCTCATGTTCTTCTTCTGAAGCACCCACTGCTTTCTTAAAAGTGATGAATGCAAGGGGGTACTTACTCATTTAGCTTGTGTGATTTTGGATGGCTCTAGGGAAACAACGGCCTTGTTTTCTTTTGGAGTTGCAGTTTCTTCATCGTTAGTGTAGACCTCTAGAATTACAGAAAGGTCTTCTCCTAGGGTTTTCCTTACTGGTTCTTATGTAACAACAATATTTTATGACCTCATTTCTTCATAAGGTCAAGGCCCGAAAAAGTGTTGTCCATCCCCCATCATTTCTTGTGCTTCAATTGTTTCTTTGACCTATTTTGCCCCTGTTGGTTCTTATGTAACAACAGGGGTTTTCCTATTTCAGGCGGTGACAATATTTCTTGCCCTTTTCTTCTTTTAGGTCATCAAATATGTTTCTCTCTTCCTTGTCCTCGACAATATTTTGGTCGCAGGTTTTCTCCCTGTGACCTCTATGTCATTGTCGTGGTTGCCCTCATTTTGTTGAGGAATTTCGGTAGAACCCTTAGGGGTTTCTTGTTCAGTGGTTGTAGTTCCGAGAGTTGCAACTTTTTTGGCCTCCAAAGCTACAGTAGCCACGACCTATAGAGTTGTAGTGGCCTCAACTACACCTTCGACCAAATTTTTGATAAGCTCATGGTGTGAGAGGGATTCTCTAGGGAGAATTACCTTTTGTGTCTATTTGTCTATGGTTTACAACATCCTCCAAAGGAAAAATGGCATGTTAACCAGCCTGCCATGTTGCAGGTGGTCCAATAAATGAATGTGTTGTAGGTATACGACCCCATAGAAGTCGTCATAGGTGATGTATCGTTCCATTACAATGGAAACATATTTCCATGGGCTCGATAATGAATTCCTATCGAACCCTGTGCCTTTATTGACCAAGGCTTCCCCTGGTTCAAGGAACTGCTTGAGAATTTCAGGCTTCAACCTTTGTCGGCAGTACCATTGTTCCTCTATCAGAGAGAGCCTGGTCTCTTTTGCTATCACATCCTCCATCACCTGCATGACTAGCCCTGATGCCTCTGTCTCTATTTCCTTGAAATTAATGGTAAATTCGAGCACCACATTATCGTCATACCCTCGTAGCCTATTTAAGTATTCCAACCAACCTATCTGTTAGAAAATCTCCCTGATATTCTTGTATGCTTCCAACAATAGGGTCTCTGTGGGTTCTGTGGGGTTTAGTGAGCCTCTCATTTTCTTGCTCATAACTCAAGCAACTATGGTTGTAACTCGGAATTAACAATTTGGAGGGTGGCGATTTTAAAATATGGATGAGAATGGTGGTGGGACGAGGTAATTATGTCAGATTTTGGGAGATTATGAGTGTGTGATGGTGTTTTAGTTATGTGATTAGGTCGTAATTATGCCAATCATTGCTTATTCATTACACAAGTTCATGAGACGTACCTTCTGACTTACCATGTCTTTTCATGATGTTTTGTACCTTCGTGATGTCGTGTTGGCCTCACGGGTCAACTAGGATCCTCCTTAGAATTGGGATTTGCAACAACGACAGAGTGGCCACAATAGTTTTTTTGAGTTGCAGCAATGTTCTGAGTTTTAGTAATGTAATTGAGGTTTAGAGCTGCAACATCATGCAAAGTTGCAGAAGTGTCCTGAGTTCCAGTAATGCCCCTGAGTTGCAGGAATGGTGCATAGAGTTGTAGCGAGGTGTAGAGTTGCAGCAATGGTGTGCAAATATGTAGCGATGTTCTATAGTTACAACAATGTGCAGAATTGTAGCAACATCAAGTAGAGTAGAAGCAATGGTCTAGTAGTAGCAACATGTTGGTTAGGACGACGGCTTGACATGGTATCTCGATAGGAGTTGTCTTTTCCCAAATTAGTTATAGTACTTAGTAGTGGATTTGCCACGTTGATATGCAAAGGTAGCAATAAGAGTTGCATCGACAGGAGTTGCAGCAATAGAATTTGCAACACCCAGAGTTTCAACAACTTGAGTTGCAACACCCAAAGTTGCAACATTTACAACAACACGCTCTTCTTCCCTGCACATCCTGAAAAAGACTTTATTAGAAAGAACAAGACTTTATTAAAAACTGTATCAGAAGGATCCTGACAAAACCATCATGAAACCGTGCAGTGCCCTTCTCTTTTTTATTTTCTTTTAACATGACATGTGTCAGGATGGATGATTTTCACAAAACGTGCCCCTAGGGGTTTTCATACATGGGATTCTTCTTCTTCTTCTTCTTCTTTGAATAGGAATGAATCATTCAGCAAGGGTTTCCCCCTTGTTAGGAAACTCCAGATCATTGTCGATCCATTCACTAGTGATCCCCTTCAGAAAGGCTTTCTTGGATAAGGGTCTATGATATAATCGAATCCTGTGTTTGTTTTCCATCGGAAGAATTTTCTCATTGTCAATGGTGCGAAGTTTGATGGCTCCATTGTCATATATAGTATCAATCTCATAAGGCCTGAGCCATCGAGTGCATAACTTCCCTCTGAAATCCTTGAACCTAGAGTCAAATAACAAGGCCCAGTCTCCAACTCTGAATTTCTTCTTCTTAATGAACTTATCATGCCACCGATCTCTTTGATGGTGTATCACAGTTGTGTGGTGCAAGGAATCCTAGTGAAGTTCATTCAGTTCGTTGATTTGGAGGAGTCTCTGCTTCTGAGCTTCAGTTAAGTCTATTCCAAGTTGTACAGTTGTTCTATGTGTTTGGATCTCTATTTCAATTGGCAACAATACTCTCTTTCTATACACCAATTCATATGGGGTGTAGCTAGTAGTAGTCCTCCATGTCGTTCGGTAGGCCCATAGAGCTTCAAGTAGTCTATCAACCTAGTATTTGAAGTATAGTCTGATAGTCTTGGTGATGATGACCTCAATAATTTTGTTTGTCCCTTCTACATGTCCATTGGCCTGTGGGTGATATGGTGTGGTAACCATGTTCTTGATCTTGTATTTGTCCATCAAGTCTCTAATGAGTCTTGAAGTGAATTAAGTCCCTCCATCGATAACTATTTCTCAAGGTATCTCAAATCTGGTGAAGATTTCTTCATGAAGAAATCCTACTACTACTTGTTCTATCGCAATCGGGAGTGCCTTGGCTTCCATCAATTTTGTGAAATAGTCCATGCATTCTATGATGTAGGAGTTACAGTGGGAAGGAGGATTGTTTGGCCCTATGAAATCTAGGGCCCATTTATCAAAGGGATCCAATTCCAGTTGTGGCTGTAACAACATCTCGTTTGATTACACTGGTCTTCCCATGCGCTAGCAACTATCGTACATCTTTACATATTCCTTGGCGTCCTTGAAAATAGTGGGTTAATAGTACCCTTGATGAAGTACCTTGTACCCAGTCCTTTTGTCTACAAAGTATCCCCCACATGGACCATCGTGGCAAGCTTTCAAGATATCATAGATCTCGTCCTCTCACACACATCTCCTGATGATGAGATATAATATGGTGTAGAAGAGATAGTCATCAATCCATGAGAACCTCCAACTTCGTTTGATGATATTATGTTGCTCCTTTGGACATAAATGATGTGGAAGTCTACCTACAGCCAAGTAATTAGCGATATTTTTGAACCAAGGAGAGTTATTAGAAACCACAAATAGGTGCTCATCGGGAAAAAAAATCTTCTACATGTGGCTCGTTCTCATTAGATTGTAATGTCCCTTTCCAAATAGGAGCTCCATAGAGGAGGCTTAATGGTCTAAACTGCCCCGTTAGACTATACCAGGGCCAAAGAGGGGTAAACAGGGTTACTAGAGGTCACTCCCGTCACATGTGTTATATTCAGAAAGTGACATTGAGCTAAAAAGGGTTAAAAGTGCTTTTAAGTCATTATGAGCTAAAAATAGAAGTCAACAGTGAATTAGGGTTTCAACAGTGATTTAGGGTTTTGGAAGTCAACAATGAATTAGGGTTTC
>ML793559.1:212309-260822 GCA_009831015.1 Picea engelmannii
ATTGGAAATCCCACTTGTTAGTGGAATATTCCAAGAACAAGTTCGCTTGTGAGGTGATGGATGGGTAGATACAGGATGATCGGTATAGGGTCATTGACGATGTCATATTTTACAAGGATAGAGTCTACTTGGTGCCAGATTCATGGCTTAAGAAGAAGATCCTCACCACAGTTCATGATTCACCTCTAGCAGGCCATCAGGGGTTCTTCAAAACCTACAGACAGATCAAAGAGAAGTTCTCATGGAAGGGCCTCAAACAAGACGTTATGAGACACGTCATTGAGTGTGTGACTTGCCAGCAGAACAAGTCAGAGCATGCTCTTCCAGCAGGGTTGCTTCAGCCACTCCCCATTCCAGAGCATAAATGGGAGAGTATATCTATGGACTTCATCACAGGTCTACCCAAGGTCCAGGGTAAGGACTGTATCTATGTAGTGGTCGACAGATTGACCAAGTTTGCTCACTTCTACGCTATACCGACAAAGTACAGCGCAGTTTAGGTAGCCGAGATTTTCTTCAGGGAGGTCTTCAGACTTCATGGGTTGCCAAAGAACATCATCAGTGACAGGGACAGTCAGTTCATAGGGACATTTTGGAGAGATTTGTTTCAGTTGGTGGGGACAGAGTTGACACCTAGCACCAGCTATCACCCTTGGACAGATGGGCAAATCGAGATTGTCAACAAGTGGGTTGAAGGGTATTTGAGGAACTATGTAGGAGGACAGCAGAGAACGTGGGTAAAGTGGTTACATTTAGGAGAACATTGCTACAACACCACCTTCCACATGTCCATTGGTATGACACCCTTCCGAGCATCGTACGGATATGATGCTCCCACTTTGGTAGACTTGGTCTTTGGGGAGAGCAGAGCTCCCAAGGCCAAGGATTAGATCATAGAGAGTCAGGAGATTCTCAAGTTGTTGAAAGAGAACCTGTAGACGGCGCAAAACCGATAGAAGATAAGTGCAGATAGGCACAGGATAGAGCGCAGCTTTGAGGTTGGGGATTTGGTTTTCTTGAGACTCCAACCTTACAGATAGTCATCTCTGAAGAAGAGTAGGGCTGAGAAGCTCAAGCCCATATTTTATTGTCCTTACAGGATCATGTGCCAAGTAGGCGAGCTTGCTTACGAGCTAGAGCTTCCAGAGGGGAGCAAGATTCATAACGTGTTCCATGTGTCTTGCCTCAAAAAGGCAGTGGGACAATTCATTAGCACATCAGAGGAGCTTCCCTAGTTGGATGAGGAGGAACAGTTGAAGTTAGTTCCGGAGGAGGTTTTGGAGTTCTGGGAGCGGAAACTGAGGAGCAGGGTCATTAGAGAGTGTTTGATCAGATGGAGATGGCTTCCAATAGAGGACGTGACTTGGGAGAGCGAGCAGGTGTTGCAACACCCTGGACTGGTATTGCTTGAGGACAAGCAATTTCGGGAAGGGAGGATTGTAATGTCCCTTTCCAAATAGGAGCTCCAGAGAGGAGGCTTAATGGTCTAAACTACCCCGTTAGACTATAGCTAGGGCCAAAGAGGGGTAAACAGGGTCACTAGAGGTCACTCCAGTCACAGGTGTTATATTTGGAAAGTGACATTGAGATAAAAAGGGTTAAAAGTGATTTTAAGTCATTATGAGCTAAAAATAGAAGTCAACAGTGAATTAGGGTTTCAACAGTGATTTAGGGTTTTGGAAGTCAACAGTGAATTAAGGTTTCAGCATGATTTAGGGTTTTGGAAATATATAAAGGAAGGGTCAGCGACCTAATTCATTATTATGCAGATTATGACTTGTCATTAAGGAGAAGAGGCACATCTCAGGAGAGATAGTTCAGTGTATTCTAGGAGGAAGACACCAGTTGGTTGATTTTGGTGTTGAAAGACACACGCTAGTCACCGGGAAGATCATCCAGGTCTTCCATCATTCTTCATTGATTCCGCAGTACTCCCATATTCCGGGTATTATCTTTTAGTTGCTTATTTGTATTCCATCTAAGATCCTTTTGTCTTTTGATCTAGCCGAGTGTTGTTATTTTATTCAGCCGCGATTGCTTATTTGTATTCCGGCTAAGATCCTTTGTCTGTTGATCTAGTCGAGTATTGTCAGTTTATTCAGCCGCATTCGGCCATTTTGTAATCCACAGAGATATCATAATACAAACTTTGCAGTCCTTTGTCGTGTTTATTATTTGTATGATCATTTATATGTTGTAAACCTTTGATCCTACACACCCATTAGCAGTGTTTCCTAGACTAGCCAAGTCAGGAACATTACATAGATGTAAGTCTCAAAACAAAATCAGCCACCATATTATCCTTGCATGGTTTATTCAAGATGGTCATATCATATTCCTGTAGTAAAAATAACCACCTAGTTACCTTGCCATTAGTGATAGGTTTGTTCATTAAATATTTTATGGCAGCATGGTCTGTATGCAATATTATTGGATATCCTGTGATGTAATGCTGAAATTTATTAATTGCATGTATTACCGCAAGAAACTCTTTCGTTGTTATTGTGTAATTTAGTTCTACAGGTGAGATTTTTTTTGATATAGTAAATTGTGTATGGATCATTTCCTTCTAGTTGTCCTAGAACAACTCCAATGGTGGTGTCGAATGCATCCATAGAAATATGAAATGGGAGGGACCAATTGGGCCCTCTTAAAATAGGAGCCTCAAACACCTTAGCCTTCAATTCTTCGAGTGCATGTTGGCAGCTTTCTGTCCACAAAACTCAGAATCTTTGTTAAGAAAAGCAAACAATGGACGAGAAATTTGTGAAAAAATTTCAGTAAAGCGACGGTAGTAACCAAGATATGCTAAGAAACTTTGTACCTCTTTTTGCGAGCATGGAGTTGGAAAGTTTAAAATTACCTTGATTTTTTCCAGATCCACTTGGATTCCCTTAGCTGAGATGTGGTGCCCTAATACAATGCCATTAGTCAACATCATTTCACATTTCTCATTGTTGAGGGCAATGTTTGATTCTTTACACCTTATCAATGCTTTTTCTAAATTTGTCAATGCCTCATCAAATTCATTACCATATGTCATAAAGTCGTCCATATATATTTCCATACAATCATTAATTAAATCAGAGAATATACCAATTACGACTCTTTGAAAGGTGGCAAGGGAATTATATAACCTGAATGGTAGAACATGATAGGAAAATGTCCCCCATGGACAAGTAAACGTTGTTTTGTCTTGATCCTCATGCATCATCTAGATTTGTTTATACCCATTGAATCCATCGAGGAAAGAAAAGTATTTCTTCCATGTTAATGTATCCAAGACATGGTCAATGAATGGGAGTGGGAAATGGTCCTTTTGTGTTACTTTGTTGAGTTCTCGATAGTCCACACAAATCCTCGATTTACCATTTTTCTTTGGTACCATGATGAGAAGGGACACCCATTGGCTGTCAGAATTTGGATATGTGAATTTGGTTGCGAGCAATTTATGTAGCTCTTCCTTAACTATGTCCTTCAGTGTTGGATTCATTCAACATTGGGGTTGGTGGATGGGTCTATATCCTTCCTTAATGTATATATGGTGAGTGCATAAGTCAGGATAGACTCCCTTCATGTCAGAGTAATCCCAGATGAAGGAATTATTGTGCTTTTATAGTACTTTAAGCAGTCGCTCTTTTTGTTCTTTAGTCAGGCCCCAATTGATATTCAAGGTTTTCCCGGGGCTAATTTCTATAGTTTATGTGAGGAACCCTTGATCTATTTCTGATGAGGACTCGTGTTCTACATGTGATATGCTTGTTGAGGCAAGAGAAACATGTGTTTCTAAATGCATAACATGCTAAAAAACACGTGGGTTGGCTGCGGAAAAAGAAGAGGCTATGAAATCATTGATTTCATCATCCTTTGTTTTCTCTTTGATGGTTAGGTATTGATATATAGAGACGACTTGATGAGTTCTCCTTCTGCATCAGTATCTTCTTCATTGGCCCAGAGTGATGTTTCAAAATCTATGTTGGGTTTGACGAGGATACAAGGTTAATTGTTTTGTAGAGGTATTGTGGGAAATGGTCATGTTACCTGACCTACAACTGATGTAAGCATCATCATTGGTCATTCACGGCCTTCCTAGGATTAAAGGATACCCCCCCAAAGAGGTTTTGGGTTGTAGGATAATAATGTTAGGGAGATATTCCCATGAATCTACTGAGACCACTACGTCTTCTAAGATTCCCTCTGGTTTGATAGTTGATTTTTCAGCAAGTTGGAGTATGATTGGTGTTTCCCTAAGGCTAGTGAGTATTAAGGTTAACATGGTCTTGCACGTCATAACGTTGATGGAGGCACCAAGATCAATTAATGTGTTGCTAATAAGTGTATTATTAATCGGCACGTTAACTACCAGGATTCCAGGGTCAGAGTATTTGGTCGTGAGAACTCCCCACATCATTAACTGAGAAAGTTTACCCATAACATGGAGAGTTTGGGGATCCTTCCTTTTTCTATTGGGTTTCCTTAAACAAAGTTCATGTACCACTTTCAAGTATATAGGTACGTCTCTGATGGCTTGGAACAACGGTATTTTGACACACACATTCTTGAGTTCCCCAAAAAAGTCAAATTATGGCCGAGTATGAGGTTTCTCTAGGATTAATCTTTCTAGATAGGGTGGGTTTTGAAGTTCATAGTGGGCATGATCAACTTTTAAATATTCATGAGATTATTTCTATTCTAGTTCTTCATCTCGAACATCATCATTCAGATCTTCAATATGAACGGGAGCTTGCTCCTTAGTTAATGTCTTTGGATATTATTGTAGTACAGGGAAGAGATGGAATTGGTAGGGTAGGTGGCAAGTCCAACAACTTGTGTTGGTTGGGTTGGCCTCCCATTATTAGGGTTAGGGTTGTGTTGTGCAGGTAATTGCGATCGAGGAGGGGCTGATGTGGATGCCTGCATCTGGGGAGGGGGGAGAAGTTGCATGGGTGGTTGTCTTAAGGGTTGTTGAGGGCCTTCTAAAGTGGGATTTCTCCACCCCTATTTCCATAACTAGTTTGGAGGATGAGGGGCCACACACTGTTGTGTTGGTAGACACCATGGATGAGAAGCATATTGCATGGAAGGGTTAGTCCAATATGAATAAAAATATTGAGTTTGGGTTGCCATGGTCATTTCTGAGAGACAACACATAGTTTCTCTGGCTCCTAAACTTTATGATAAATAGCTTCCAGTCCTTGTAAGGATGGACAGTTGCAAGTAGCATGGTCCTCACTGCATATTCCACAAACCTCAATTTGGTCCAATGGACATTCTTTCCATGGGTGCTTCATTTTGCATTTTGGGCAAAATATGGTCAAAGATCATTCTGCCTCTTCTTTCTTTTTCTTCATTTGTAGTGTATCCAACTAGGAGCTTAAGGAACTAAGTATATCAGTCTTGAATTCCTCTAGCATGTTCTTGATCTCTACTCTTGTGACTCCACTTCCAGCAGTCTTTTCAGTCCTTGTCAATATATCCCTTGGTCCTTTTCACGTCTTTTAAGTACCTTTGTAATATTTGTGACAAAGTTCCAAGATAACATCATAGTCTAATTGAGAGACATCTCCTCCACTCATCAAGTTGAGAAGTTCAATCCAATCATCTTAGATTCCTCTTAAGAATAAGACACATCGTGTCTCGGGAGCCAAATCAACTTTCCTTGCTCTTTGAAAATTATAGTTTAATATTTCTAAGTAATCCTCAAGGCTCTCGTCTTCTTGTTGTGTCATTTTGAAGACTTCCTCCCTCCTTTCCTTGTCCTTACAATAATTTTGGTAATTTTCTAGGAACTTTTGCATCATCTTGTCCCATGTGTGGATGTTGTCCTTACCAAGGCCCACAAACCAGCATAATGCAACATTCTTGAGTGTGGCAGGGAAAGGTTTAAATTTATGGGCATTCGACATGTAATCATAACTTCTGCAAAGTACATTGAATTCAAAGAGGAAGGTGTTGATATCTTCTTTGGATAAACCATGAAAAAATGGCAAGGATGAATGAGGGATGTTCTTCACTTTGGTCTCCTCATTTGATCCTTTAATAGAAAATACAAAGACAGAGGTTTCTTCTACTTATGAAGGTGCTTTAGGAAATATGAACTCCCCAGAGTGGTATTTTTCACTGATTAGATAATCTGAAGGTGGAACCTCTGAGAGCATAGAACCCTGTACGGTTTTAAATTCTTGAATGGGGGTCTCAGGTCTTTTTTTGGCAAGAAAAATTGTTGTATGTGAAAAATAGTTTAGTGACTGAGCTCCTTTCCCTCTTGAGAGTGACCTGCACTGTCAGGTTTACAGGAATTTTTGGATGAAACAATAAATCTACCTTCTTGATCCCTAATTTTGTGCATAGAAATGATAGAAAAACATTCTACAAATTGCTGAAAAGAAATTATATCACTCAATCTATTGTAATGAAAATCCAAACAATAGCAAGACAACAACTATACTTTTGACAAATCCCCGACAACGACGCCAAAAATGATGAACTTTTCCATTACTTCCAAATTGATTCAGTAAGCAACTGGAGAGTTGTGCATTTAATTATCAATCTGAGGTCATATTGAACTTACGAACTGTCGTGCACCATATATGCAAGTATAATGCTATAATTGCCAATGAGTTTTAGTAATTTCAAATGGATGTCACAAGGAAAAATATCAAAATACCTTAGCAAGTCATTGAATTAAACTATATCAAATCCACAATTAGTGGAAATAGAAACACACCTTTGCGGAAAAGTAAATGTCACACTTGCAAGAAAGTAAATCACACTTGCAGGAAAAGTAAATCACACTTGTAGGAAAGTAAAACACACTTGCAGGAAAGTAAAGATCACACTTGAGAGAAGAGTAAAGGTGACATGTTCAAGTATTTAAGACATCCTTGGTTATTGTGACAGTTGTGTTATGGCTTATGTACTCAAGCTTCAAGGATCAAACCACACTATGCTTGTAAAAGAAATAAATTGTCTTGATTTGCAAACCATACCACTGTTAACTAGAGAGCTAAATGTTGTGATGTAGAGTTGCAATGGTGACAGTTGCAGCAGTCGGAGTTGCATCAACACGAGTTACAAAAATCATGAATTGCAGCAATTGGAATTGCATCAAGGGAAATATACAACAAAGTTAAATAGAGGAATTGCTAGAAATAAATGAAAATGAATAAAAGATATTTTTTTCCTTTCTGGTTCATGGCATGAAGCTCGCTACGTCCACAATAATCCCCCCCGAAATCCAAAGAACATAGGAGGGTCAAGAATTTCGAGAATATTGGCTCACGGAGAGTAGCATGTCACATAGATGAGACTCGAACCTGGGTGGGGAAGAGAAAACTCCCCACCCCAACCGATTGAGCTACAACCACTTGACAAAATGAATAAAATATGTTACAGCTACACATTAGCAAATCAAAATACAAAGTTTTGCAACATCAACATAGGATGGCGACAAAAATGTTGGAGTTGCAACACAATGTTAATAGAGGAATTGTTGGAAAAAAATGAAAATAGGGAAGACTCAAGAGAGGTTACAACTATGCATTCATCAATTAGAAAACAATACCCTGCAACGTCAGCGTTGAGCTACAACAATCAGTGAGATCTTTAATAGAGGAATTGTTGGAAATAAATGAAAATATGGAAAATACGCTACAATTTTTCACTTATGAATCGGGAAACATTACCCTGTAATGTTAGTACTGAGTTACAACAATCCGGATATAAAGTAATGGAGAACACTAGAATTACAATAAGATGTTAATGAAGGAATTACTGGAAATAAATGAAAAGATGTAAAAGATGCTATGACTACTTCTATAATGTATAGAAGATGCAAACAATACCAAGCTAAGGAGGGGGCTCTGCCTCCTTAGATGAGGTACTGGTCTAAGAATACAGTAGAAGCTCAAACGCTTAACACACCATCAGTTGAACATGAACAAATCAAAACTTTTATTAAACGAAAATATGTAGATCAATACAACCCCGGTTTACAAACTTTCTACTACTTTTCCTTGGTCCCTTGACTCGGAGAGAACAAGCATATTTATACAAAATGATTTCTTCCTAAATGAGCTAAGAAAATTGATGGACATCCACGAGAATCGGGATGTCTCATCTTGTTACATTGTATTTTCCAAAAGAGGGAAAAAATCGGTTGTGTGTTAACTAAATTGGCCATGACAAGTGGTGGCTAAGTTGTCCATTCCTATTTGGCACCCAATTTTCCTTGTCGTGTTCCCGAGTAGTTGTTGGTTAAATGGTCGATCTCTGGTGACAGTTGTGTAGTTGACCGATGAGTTGTTACAGCAGACACGGAGTTGAAGCAATGGTCCACTAGTGAAAGTTGTAGCACCGCGAGAGTCGAAACATTGAGAGTTGTATCATTGGTGCTAGCAGGGAAAATCCAACATGAGTTGTAGCAATGACCAAATTCGTAGTACTGGGAATTGAAGAAAAGAGAATTGCAACAACGACCAAAGTTGCAATAGTACGGTTGAACATAGATTGCATCTCTCATGTTGGGAAGGTACTTGTGCAACTTTTTTTTGTTCTTGTAAATCATTGTTAGCACGAAATGTGATAATCTCCTGAAAATGCATAATTTTTTTTATTGAAATGGCATGTTGAGTGAGTGAGTATACCTTGACCAAAAATGCATCATTGTGGATGGAAAGTGTATTAATGTGGAAATGGAAATGGGAAAAAGGTGTACAAAAAGTATTGGATGGGTGCTACAAAGATGTCAATTTGAGCACCCATCGCTCTCTTTCATCCAAAGTTAGGGCCATGTGTTGAGCAAAAGAGACTGGGAGATTGGCCTCATGGATATTATCCAACTTCTTCACAAGCTGAGAAGATTGAGATTTCTGCAATGATTTATTCAAAAAAACAATAAGAGCCTCAAGGTCTAGAGGGGGAGAACATCCCTCTCCATAATCAACCACCATTGTGGACTAGCAACAAATCTCAGAGCGCGGCTAGGATTTTTTCGCTGCCAATGAAAAATCATTTACATCCACAATCAAAGGAATAACATGATTGGAGTAATGTTAGTTTCAATTTACATCCATATTATGTGAATATTGTCGATTGTATACTGAAAAAATCAAATTTGTTTTTTGATAGATCTTAATCATCCAAAAAAATGATAAGAAGTTAAGGAGCTTATATTGGTAGAGAGTTTGAAAGTAACAAAGGAGATTATAGTTGATTTAAAGTGGTAACAAGATGAGCATGATTAGCTTATGGATGATTCTCAAGAAGCAAGTTCAAAACAAGGACAAATCACAATTATTTTAACCTACTCAAGGATTAATGTCCATGCAAATCATACCAATGTTTATTATTGTTGTATTCTACGCCATCCATGGAAATTCTTTGCATAGCCTAAATTAATGTCAAAAATAGATTGGATGGGCACTAAAGGGAAAAGGAACTGATTGATGTTTATGGTTGAGGGTAAGGTGAGCATATAATAAAACAATTTGTATGAAAGTGGTTGCCATGGAAAGAGTGGATAATGAAGGTTTTGGTTTTGTTTTTGTTTTTGTTTTTGAAGCACTCCTTAAGTGCCCATATTAAGCTATTGTTGTATTTTATTATGATCAATGACATTTAGAATTTTATTTTGGCTTTAAAAATTGTGAGGCTTCGAACTTGCTATTTGATGTTATGTATTGTATTTTTCTCTTTTGTAATCTATCCATTCATACAACCTTTTATTACTGTAAATATAGAAAATTACAAAAAAATCGTGCTAGGTCTGCTGCTTGGGAAACCAGACCAGCCACAAAACACAAAAGAGCAATTTATGTTTTATTACTGTAAATATAGAAAATTACAAAAAAATCGTGCTAGGTCTGCTGCTTGGGAAACCAGACCAGCCACAAAAGAGCAATTTATGTTTTCCTTGGCAACTTGAAAGCAGAAATAGAAGTAGATGTCATTGTTTACAAACTATACTATTGTTTTAACTGACAAACTTATATCTATAGTAATTTCGTCAACTATTCAAAGGTGGAGCTAAAGCCTTCCAACCTCCATGACAATAAAAGCACCAAAAATAGTGAAAAATCATTGTAAATTAAGGAGGCAAACCAGAGGAAGTCTCTTGGGGAGGCGCCATTGCTCGAGGGTGCTCCTGGCTTGTTCCAACTTTGTCAGCATTCTGGTTGTCCAACTTGTCGAGTTTCATGTCCATGCTCTGCATCTAATGTTGCATTTCTTCAAGCTGTAATAAAATCTTTTGGTGCGCCTCGTTTCTCTCCACCAAAACCTTCCCCATAAGGAACTTAAGAATCTAGTAAATATCAACGGTTTTGGAATAAAGGGTGGCACAGACTCGATAAGTGCCAGGGTCGAGGGATCCAAGAACTAATACTTTCATCCACAACCTCATTAGCAATAAAGTGCCAAGAACACAGGCATCAGCTTTTGCCTGTGAAAACTACGCGGGACCAAGGTCAGAAGGTATACAGAGCTAAAAGGTGAATAAGGATACTAAGTTGTAGAAGGAGGTAAAAGGTGGTGCCAACCTGGTGTCGCATGGCACCATTACTATCATTGAATGCAGATGGATTTGGATCGTCATTGCGCAGATGGGAGGAGTGATACCTGGAAGTGGTGAGGACAGTCGCACGCTGGGAGGACAGTCCATCGTGGATATTGACTTTCTGTCCACTTTTAATACATCTGTTTCATCAATGCATTGTCTTGTAACAAAATGCTATGACCAAAAGTAAACTTAATGTGACTAAAACAGCGGGACTTTGTCGGCATGTACTGTAACTCCTTCAATTTGCTCCTCAAGATAAAGCCACCCGGGAGAGCATTCTAGAGCCTGTTTTGAAAGTTGATTGATGACATGATTAAAGATCCTGTGTACATGAATGTAGTTTAGAAATTCAAACTTTTCTTGCAGCGATTTGATTCTCTGCTACCAAGATCTGAGATATAAGCAATTTAGACTAGAAACACTTTTTATCCAGTGAATAGTAGATTTGGAATCACCAGCTACCATTAATCTGCTCAAAGATAGAAGAGAAGCCAAGTGTAATAGTCCCCATAATCTTTGAAGTTCTGCTTTCATATTGGTACCTTCTCCTCCAGAAAAATAAGCTTTGAATGTGTGTATGTTGTTGTATTTGATATATAATCCAATGCCACACCTGTTTCCTGAGGTTTCTCCATCGAAGAAACCAATTGGAGAGTCATCGAAATAAATGGGCTTAGAATGAAATCCATCCTATCATACTTTGTATCATCTTGTATTTCTTGGATAGAAAGAAAAATCTTTTTAGCTATGGAAGTATCTTGTCTAGTCCAGTTTTCAAATAATATCTTATTCCTATATTTCCATATGCCCCATATCACCACGAATGGAATGTGTCTCATCCTTGTATCTTATGAACCAGTTGAGAAGATTTCCTTCCAAGCTCTGATCTCCCCAATCTTCATGGATCATCGGTTGTGTGAGGATCTCTTTCCATATAGATTTAGAAACTTCACAAAAAGAGAAAATATGATCTATTGTGTCTTCAACATTTAGGCATAAACTGCAAGTTGTAGGCCCTATTCCACCTCTACGCTGATAATTGGCCCCTGAAAGTATACTATCCTTCAAACATAACCATATAAAACAGTTAAATTTACTCGGGACTTTTACCTGCCAGATGGCTTTGTACCACCATCGATTTTCTCCCTTAAAATTTGTAAATAAAATGGACTGATAAGCTAACTTGACAGAGACAATTCCCAAAGTCTGATTCCATGAGTAGACAAGCTTGACGTTGGAATCATTTAATGAGATTCCATTTGATCGAAGGGCGAGGATGAAAGAGTCCCATTCTAGAGCTAGTTCGCCTATTAGCTTTAGGTGGTTAGAATCAAACCAAATAGTCGGGGATGCTGAAACATAAGGACGGGCAGCTTGGGCAAGTGTAAAAATATTCAGATTATGGAGATCTGAAATAAGTGTCGGAGACAGAAAACACAAGTCATTTCCTCCGACAAAGGCATCTAGGCTGAGAGATATTTGTTTTCCACATCCCACAGTCCAGGCTATCCATCTTAGAATGTTAGCCAGAGTTGTCAAAAGGTTTTTCCAAATGATTGAAGCAACAGGGAAATTAAAATCATTTCTTTTAATCCAGGATGGAACATCGATACCCTTCAGATATTTTTTCCGCAACACTGTGCTCCACAGACCATCACAAAAGAGGCCTCTCTAGCATGATTTAGCAGCAAGGGCGTGGGCAAACCACTTTAAATTCTGTAATCCCCATCCTTTGCTTTCCTTTGGTAGCGCTATCTTTTGCCAACTGACTACGTGGAAACCGTTTTGTTTTATGGCCCCTCTCCAAATGAAATTTGTAATTAATTGTTTAATGCGGTGCAAAGTGGAAGAAAGAATTTTGACCAAGCTGAGCCAATATACAGGAATACTCTGTAGTACTGCTTTTGCAAGTACAACTCTGCCTCCAAGGGAAAGCCAACGAAAATACCAACATCCTATTCTCTTCTCTATCTTTTTAATTAACCAATTCCAATCGGCCACTCTATAATTATTTTCCTTGAGGTAGTATCCAAGATACTTCATCCCATCTTCGAATGCCTGAAACTGGATATTAAAGATCGTTCTCAAGTTTCTGATTAGATATGGATCAATGTTCTGGTCTATGAAACAAGATTTTTGACAGTTGATGACCATACCAGAAGCTTTGCAAAAGAGCCTTAAAAGTGTGTGTAAAAAAGACCACTCTTCAAAATTAGCATCCCCCGGGATGAGGACATCATCAACAAACAATAAATGTGAAATAAAAGTGTCAACAACTACCTTTTGTCCTTTGAAAGATCCATTTGATACTGCCTTTTTTATCTGCCTACTTAGGCATTCAATTACAAGAAGGAACAAAAGTGGTGAGAGGGGACAACCCTGTCTCAATCCTTGGTAGCTTTTAAAAAAAGATGTAGGAGATCCGTTTATAAGCACTGCCATGCTTACATTTGTAACACACGCCATAATCCATTGAGTAACATCCCACTTAAGCCGTATTTGGATAAGCAATAATCTCATAAATTGCCAACTGACTTTATCATATGCCTTTTTTAAATCCAATTTCAGGATGACAGAACTGAGTTTCTTTGTTTTTACTATATGGAAACACTCTTGTGCTAGGCCAACAACATCATATATCAACCTGTCCTTCAGGAAACCGAACTACTCTTTTGATAAACATAAGGCCAACTTGTCTTTGATGTGATTTGCAATTATCTTAGAGATTACCTGATATGCAAAGTTACATAAGGCGATGGGCCTGAACTCATTGAAGGTAGAAGGTTTGCTCACCTTTGGAATAAGAGAAAAAAATGTAGCATTTAGTACCCCTACGATGAAGCCTTTAACTCTGGTTTCCTTGACTTCCAGTAGAAGGTCCTTCCCCATGATGTCAAAGAAGGAATGGAAGAGGTCTTGGGTCCACCCATCCGGGCCAGGGATCTTCTCTTTTGGCATTTTTTTTATAATAAACTCAATTTCTTCGGTGGTAACTGGTTTCCCAATTTCATCACTCTCTACATTGGAGAACATTTTTGGAACATCTTTTATGATATGGAATTGGTTTCTCATGTCTTCCACTTCAGGAGCATCAAATTGAGATTTATAAAAATTATATGCGTGCTCCTTTATCTCTGATTCGTTGGAGAGGATCAAACTGTCGTCATTGGTGATATCCCAAATTGAATTTTGTAGACTTCTCTGAGTTGCATATTTATGAAAGAATCTGGTATTATTGTCCCCTTTTTGCATCCAGAGAGCTCGGCTCCTAAGCCTCCATGTCGATTCTTCAGAAGCTAGAATCTTATCTTTTCTAGTCTTAAGGGCTCTCATAAAGTTTAACTCCTCTTGCAAGAAAATATGAGACTAACGACTCTCTAGAAGCTTTGACAATTTAGATTCAATGTGGGATAACTCCGCCATTTGTTGCTATTTTTTCTTTTCTTTCCAATTAATCACATGCTGCTTTAGAAATTTTAGTTTTTCACACAACATAACACAATAGGAGTTGTTTATCCAATGAGCCATGGAAGCCCAAGTTGACTGGATAAGTGAAATAAAGTCTGGTTATGCAAGCCAAGAGCTGTTGAATTTGAATGGTGCGCAAACCAATCGACGGGGGTAGTTTAACTGCAGGCAGATCGGGTTGTGATCCAATATAGTTGAGTTAATAGTCCAGGACCTGAAAGAACTCTGACTAGTGATAAGGTTTCCATCCAAAATAAATATGTCCAATTGCTTAGAGATACCAGCCTTACTTGCCCTACCATTACGCCATGTCGGGGTCAAATGAGAAGGGGCGAGGTCCACATGACCAGTTTTTTGAAGCAGATTGGAGAAGTAATTAGACAATGGGTCTGTTCTAGCCAGACTACCCCAAACCTCTCGAGTAGAAAGGGTAAAATTTAAGTCGCCTCCAACAATAAGGCCATGTTCAGTGAGTAGTCCAAAGTCAAAAATCAGTTGCCAGAAACTTTCACGATCCTTGTACGGGGCATAGCAATTAAGGAGTTTTACTTTATCTGCTGAGTTTTTGAATTTGCCCTCCAAGAAAATACTTGCAGAGGTGCTAAGAGCACAAAACTTGGCCAAAGTAGGATTCCATCCAACTAGAAGGCTGCCTGATCTGCCATTAGGGTCCAAAGCTACACAATTCCAAGTGGGTAGGCACTTAGAAAAAAATTCTTTGCTTTTTCTGAATCCACGAGGGTCTCTTGTAAAAAAACAACATCTGGGGTGGCTTGTAACAATAACATCTTTAGGGAGGCAATTTTTGAGGGTCCTCCGAACCCTCGTAAGTTGAAAGACAAAAGAATCATGGGTTAACCCCATAAGTCGGCATGCCTGCTCTAAGGGTCGAGGATAAGGGAAGTTCTGTCAAAACTGTCAAAGAGTTTTGTAAGAGGGGAGGAGGAGGGTGTGGGTTAGGGAAAAAAGGGGACAGGCCTCCTTCGACAACACCCAGGGGATTTTTTGGAAATCGGGGTCACGGTTTCTTCCGGATGGTGACGTTTGACTTAGAACCTGGGGTGGGGTCCAGAGTTGTGGCATTAGTGACCGAAAGGGCAATAGGGGATAGGGATTCAACAAGCTTGGAGGACAGAGAGGGGAAGGAAACATGCAAGGGAATAGGAGCAGTAGAATCAAAAGGAGAGGGAGAGTTTATATTCAAAGCCAAAAGGCTCTATCCAGGGGTCACACAGGGAGGATCAGGAAGGGTAGTTAGGGGAGGTTCAAAACCCGTCAATGATAGTTCAACAGAAGGAAGGGGTTTGGTCAAAATGAAGGAAGGAAGAGGGCTTCAAGTGGTCCTAATATCAAAGATGGGGCCTAAGTAGCATTCCTGGGCAGAGTTGTGCCTCATGAGTATTTCCCATAATTTGTCGAAAATTTCATGAACCCATGCCTCATTGGCACAAAGATAGTCTGCTTCTTTAACAGATAACTTGGAAAAGAAAGAAGGGTAGAACAGTTTCATCTTACCCAGAAAAGAGTCTGGTGTAGTTTGTGGTAGGCGAGACGGAGAACCCTAACGAGCAGGTTCCATAGCCGTAACCTTCGCTTCTCCAGACCAAGATCCCATCGGACATGAATCCTTTAAATGGCCAGGTAAACCACAGAAATGGCAACGAAAGGATTATTTCTAGTAATCAACAGGTTGTCTCATAATCCGGTCTCCAATGACGATTTCAATAGTACCAGAAAGACCCTTATCCATTTCGAATTCCACCAACACCCAAGTTGTCCACTTGTTACACCACCTTAAAAAAGATGAGTCAAAGTATATAAATTTACCCACTGAATTGGCAATGGCTTCAAAAATGGCCACTGACCAAAATTCAATGGGGAAATCCGGGAGAAGCATCCACAGTTTCCTACAAGAGAAAACTTCTGAGTGAGGGTTAAAACCTGGGTACCACCATTTAAGCATTAGGATGTCGCGATCTGAAATCCAGGGAGACTCTAAAATGCGCAGAAGGTCCTCTTCGGAGAGGAAATGAAAAACCAACCATTGGTTGGACAGAATGTTGAAACTAGGGCAGTAACCGACCAAAGGTTTCCAAAGTCAGTGGACCTAATCCTCAACCTGTGTCTTGTTCATTCTGACATAAAAGAACTTCCCTACCAAGGCTTTCTCTGAAAGACTCATGACCCTGCTTAATGCAAGGTCCTTCCCAAGAATACACTAGGAAGAACTTTCCTGAACCTTCAGGATTTTAAGTTTCCGATGTTGTCGAGCAGACTGACCAGAGAGGCGGGTAGGTTCTACACCTGGCCCTTCACCAGATTGAGGAGCCTCGGGACGAATACGAGAGGGCTGAGAGGAAAGGTTATCTATCGAAAAACAAAAAAAAGGGACAAAACCAGAAGACTTACCCACCGGGTCGTTCAAAAACCATATGTATCTCATGGTAAAATCTGCATCGTCCGAGAACCTACGAGAGTGTCCGAGAGTTCCTTAGCAGGGAGAGTCAGCTTCGCGACAAAGCTAAAACCAATACTGCAGGCCTTAGGTGTAAAGAAAGGTTGAGGAGCCTGAGATGTCTTAGAGGGGGGGGGAGGCAAATCTTGAGGCCTTGCTGCGGCACACTTTTCGCTCGAAGAACTTGTGGCCAACACATGGCACAAAACTGTACTAGGAGAGCGTGGCTTCGCCACCTGTTTGCTAGTGTCTTTGGAGGTCCCATTGAGGTGACCTTCTGGCGTATGTGTGCCATGGTTCTTTCGTAAGCAATCAAAAAGGACACGGTACGTGTCGTCCTCTAGAAAGAGACCCTCCCGAGCCCAGAGCTCATCTTCATCCACCCATGAGGTGTCGAGGTGGCCAGCCATGTTGTCACTGCATAGGCTTGGCACACTGCAGTGAAGAGCCTAACACGATTCCATCCTACGTCGTGTAGACTAGACTGTACCCTAGTCCTAGTGGGCATGCAGAAACCCTATCCTGTGTCCTGCGGAAACCCTAGCCATCCAACTCCTCTTCGCACCTCATAAGCAAATCCAATCTGATTTTTTTTAATATATAGAGATATATTGATTGAAAATCGATTTAAACCATCAAATTTGGATCTGATAGCCTTTATTTTAAATTCCAGAAATACTGCTTCCTAAACAACGACCTCATAAATGTCATTTTGATCATGCATCAATATCATATTTACATGTTTTGCAAGATATCTTTTCCTTTTGTACGATATAGTGCGCCCATACACGTGCTCCATCCGCAGGGATCCCAACCGAGAATGAGATTATTCATGGCTCAAGTATAGCCCCAAATAATAATTGGCTTACAAAGAGTAAACATGTCACGAGCTAAATTTGAACCCAAACGAGGAAGATGATAATTTCTCCCTTGAACCACTCAAGCTAGACCCAACTACTATATAATAACCATAACATATGCAAACAACCAATTAATTAACAACAAATAAAATAAGAGATAAAACCAATTAACTAATAAGTTGTCAACTAAAAATTAACTAATAGAATATCAAATAAAAGGAAATTCATTCCCTAGATAAGGTGTCACACATCCATCATGCATTTATGTCATCAAACGAGGACCATCGCCTTACATCTCCCTTCCTTCTCTCCAACGAGCGACATTAATGCGAAGATCTAAAGGGCAAGCTCGAGTTTAATTCTCTGGTTCATGCTAGCTTGGATCTTCATCAGAGCAGGTACCATGGACACGATTGTTGTCAACTTAGGTTTTATGGCCTCCTTAATGATGTGAATTGGTATTATTTCCAAGATTTGGTTCGTGGTTCCCTTTAATTATCCCCTCCAGGATTTGATCGCTCATCTCGCTCCTTCTCTGTTGTTACACAAACGTTATCTGCTCCTAGTTTGGTTCTCTCCCTATTTTTTGTTCCTAGACTGCTTGCACACATCCATGTTAAGGGAACAAGGAAATCCCAAGTGGGGGGTAGCCTACTACAACTACCTATCCAATCGTAATCGCAACATTCTCCCTTCCTTGACTAACTCAATGCCCCCTGCTCTTTTTACTCCTCCGGCCTCACCCTCTGCGATTTTATCCCCCAATGTTTTGTCTCTGAATGAATAATAATGGGGTCTGGTCCCTGTTGTGAAGGAATTCCCCTCTGATCCAACCCAAATCATTGTTGAACCCTCCGTAGTGCCCTCTACAGAGATTTCTCATACAACCTCATCATAGGTGAGAGGAAATTGTGGGGTTCAGTTGGACGAAGGAAATTGGAGCTATGTTGTTGTTGAAGAGGTGACTCCAGCGGTTATGGCAGCATAGGCACCCATTGAAACGACCCAGGACATATAGAATTCCCAGGAAGAGTTTCAAAACTTTGACACGCCTCTCCCACGTGGCTTCTCAGTGGAACACCTTCATCTTATCTTCGGCATACGTCGAGACTTTGTTGATCAACTTCTCAAGCAGGAAATTCTTAGCTCTCGACTGGATGCCATGTTTAATACTCTCTTCAATGAGCTTGTCAATCGTCATTGCCCAACCTGTGTCCAACCTTTCACCATCACTGCATCCTGGAATCATCCTCCTCTGGATGGGGGGAGCAACAATGCCCATGGAGTATGATTTTCCTTAAGTTTATGTTTTTATTTTTCTTAGATATGGTTGTTGGTATAATGTAAAGACCTATGAGTCATTTTTGTAAAACATATGGCTTTTTTCAACCCTTCAGTTTCTACAATTAGAACAGTTTTGATACTCTCCTTAATGGACCTAGGTCTAGTTCTGGTTTCCAATTTTGGCAGGCCATATGCCAGGTCCTTTAGTATCTGTATGGTTTTTCGTTATATAAGGTAATACAAATCTTTTATTTACAAAAAAAAGACAATTCATTAATTAAAAGGGTATGGAAAGAAAATGCTAACATGATATCACATTGGATTAGCAAATAAGATATCATCTAGGACATTCAATAAAATTAGTTATATGTGACTATTTTGTTCTAGGTGATAAATAATATCACACTTGTGATATTAGTGTGATATTATTTGGTAAGTAATGTTCAAGGGAGTAAGTTAATAAGTGGACAAACTCAACCCTTTTTTAACTAAAGTTTTTCTCCAAATCTAGTAGGAATTTTGTCGAAAGTTATAGTTCCACCTTATTGATGGGAAATTTGACCATGGAACTTTACCCTTGGGGGTTCTATCGCATTTGAAGACAACTTATATCACCAAAATTTCAAAAAAACAAGTGAATTGAGGCAGAACTTTAACTTGGTGAAAAAAATTGACTCACCAAAAAGGTTTCGTTTGCACGCTTATTAACTCACTGTATATTGAATTTAATCTCCAATTGGTCTCCACTTTGATATCCATTTTGACTACAATTTAAGACTTACAAAATAATATCATTAGTATAATGTTGTTGGTAATCTACCTTAAAATAGTCACATATAACTTATTCTTGATATTTTTTACTAACCAATTACTCTTTTTCCACCAATGTTAAGAATTAAATTATATAAATGTAGCATAGAGACTAAATACTTATCTTTCAATAAGAATTGGCTCGAGAAACTAGCTATGTAGGAGCAATTCACCTCCCATTTGTAAGAATTAAATTATATAAATGTAGCATAGAGACTAAATACTTATCTTTCAATAAGAATTGGCTCGAGAAACTAGCTATGTAGGAGCAATTCACCTCCCATTTGTAGGCATTCAATGTAGATGTCACCCCAAGTTGGGTTGCCTTATGGCCTTTCACCATAAGGCCAATATGGTGAAGAAAATGAACTACAAGCATATGGCATCTAGAATTGCATTATATAACCCATAATGAGAAAGTATTGTAATGTGATGTAATGATCACATGACATAGGTGGACAAAAAAATAAATTAAATAGAATACTAATGATAAAAAAATAAGTAATATCACTTAAGTCAACCTAATATATTAGTAATAAACACACCCATATATAATAATGTGTGAACAAAAAATAGAATAACTCCAACCTATATCCATCTTAACCCTGGTTCTATCAAGCACTCAAAGGGATCAAATTCCTGAAAGTGCAACCTTTCATTCGAATTTTGATTCTCTTAAAAAGGTTTGCATTTCCAGATATTTGATCATTCTCAACACTTGATAGATCTAGATTAAAAGTGCATCTAGATGGGTAACCCACTCTACCCAAACCACAACACTCGTGATTTAACTAATCCTCTCACTAGAAACACTCCAAGCACCTCACCCAACCTTCTAGTAGCCATAAAATTGTCTTCTTCTAGCCATACACAACACAACTTAGACATTGTTCTTCTTTGTTATAGTCCCTTAGAAAAATCTATACCATCTTGTGGTCTAGTGCATGCGAGAAGAGTCCAACTACTAATTTCCCTTTGGGGAAAGAATGGACGTGGGTAATTCTTTGGCTCGAGAGACGTGAAAATGAAACATAAGCATGTAAGCGATGGTTTCCTATTTTGTTAGAGCCTCTATGCTCACATACAACCACTAATTTATTTATCAAGCCATCCCTATGCCAACAACCACTCATAGACTCTCTACGAGCTTCCATAACCTTCTAGATCCTAGAGTATCGATGTTGGTTACAAGTAGTTGTAGACTTGGGAAAGAATATTTGATATCAAAATGTAGCATGGGAAAATGGAAGAGAGAGGATGGATACCATGCCATGAGGAAAGAGAATGGGAGGAGAGATTTATGTAGTTTCTAAAAATAAAATTATTTCCTTACAAGGTAATTCCCCCATATTCTTTCTTAATTGTGCATGGCTGACTTTTCTTTCACCTACCACTCCATGCATTCATATTTGGTTTTCCAATTCAAAGTATTAGTGAGTTTCTTTTCTGGCATATGATGGAAAAGATGAGAGTTATTGAGTTGACTTTTGGAAAGGAAGACTATTTATCCCATATGATCCCCTTTCATCTCCCCCTATGTGGACTCATAGATCCCTTGTGCTCCTTGTAGCCATATTGGACCATTACATATATTATATTCTAACATTACATTTTTACATAATGTAAAGTGAACCATGGTAACCTTACCAAATGGTTAATGAGAATTATAAACATGTTTAAGAAAAACAAAGTTCACATCTATGCTCTTTCATGTTTCTCTAGTCAACACTTAGCCTTGGTCTTTGCACTAAGAACCTATACAAAGCATGTTTACAACATTTACATTACAATTTCATTTATGTAATTGTAGTAAAACTTCAAAGATATAAGAGAGAATACACCATAAAACTTCAGAAATAAACCCTTGACCATCAAAGATACCAAAACATTCACCATGAACAACACAATAATATAGACAAAGGAACCTTTAAGTTAGGGTAACACCATCAAATACTCCTTATAGAAGGAATAGCTCCACAAGCCATGCTTGCTATAAGATAATACAATGATACCCATGTGTATTTATACTATCTCGTGAGTATTTATAGGGGTCTTATGCCAACTACCCTTTATTATTATATTATTTCCTCTTACCTACATAGTGGACATATTATTTTATTTTAATTACATAGTGTGTCTATTCCATTATTATGGCCACATTACATTCCATCCCCCTTGGCATGTTTTGTCCTCGAAACATGGGAATAAGCCATATAATATAACCTACTAAGCAATGTAGACAACCAGTACCATGCACGAGCATCCATCTATCCTAGTGAAATGTGTACATGGGATCCAACTATGGCTTTTCCTCGATATGGATTATGGTTTATTCTTGGGATCCATGTCTTCATTGTGTTACTCCGATATATCCATGCATTATTGTTAGTTCTCCATGTGCCTCCATACTGGTTGCCTCTTTGGTTCCATGTTGATCCATAGTGAGTTTGTTGACACTCATGCCCTTGCCTCGATGAATGTTGTTTCTTTGTGTGGTGTGGGTGGTGATATACAACAACCTTAAATATTGATTCTTCTTTTTTTTTTTACTCTTCAACATGTGGTTCTATAGGTTCTTCTTCTTGTTCATGCCCTTCCTTTAGCTTTTCTTCAAGTGCTTATGTAGGATATTCTTCTTATTCAACCATAGACTCTTCTTATGATGTGTAATGAGGCATTGCAATTTGTTTCACTGCAAGGACTTCTTCATGCGCCTCCTTGGGCCCTTCTTTCTTAGTAAGAGAAATATCTCGCAATGTAATTTTCTTTTTCTTCTACCACGGATTCAAAAAATTCTTTTGCAAGTTCATATTAATTGCACCAACTGAGTCCATCCAAGGATATCCCAAAACAATATCCACATCATCCATATCTGTAGCATAAAAATCAGAATGCAACACATATTTATCCATAGTAATATTCAAATCTTTAAAAATTTGAACATTTTCATCCTCAACATGTGTGCTTTGAATATTATTTGTGGGTACTTGCAATCTTTTAGCCAAGTTAACATTGATGAAATTATGGTTGCTACTAGGATTTATAGAAACAATAACCTTTTCTTGTTGAATACAACCATGAACCTATAATATGAGGTTGACATATGAAAATAAATCCCTATTGCTCTTCTTATGATACCACCTGTCTAAAAAATACTTTTTTATATTCTTCATTTGAAAGATCCTCTATTTCTTCATAGTTAAGTCCATATAATAGAGTTGCTCTCCATGATATTGGATAATGACACCATATCCAATTTATGTATTTTTCAAGACTAGGGCCATCATCTTTTCCCATAAAAGCATCTTATTATGAAAACCCAAAAACAAAACTAGGGTTTCAAAGAAAATCACTTACTTTTCAATGGAGCTCCTTTGTGTAGTCAGGGTTTGAGGTCGAAATTGTAAAATGATCATAACTTCATTTGTACTTCTTAGATTGGCTATTATGATCCAAGTTATGAAATGCCATGACTTCTCTGGATCTACTAGCACTAGTTTGACTTAAATCTATGCACTCTATCAAAATATATCCAATATGTGAAAATCACGGTCATCATCGAAAAAAAACCCTAAAAAATTGTTGATTTTAAATCAATGATATATTCACTTCCCGGACTCCATTTTCAATTTCTTTTTTTCAGATTGGGTATTTTTTCGAGAATAATTCATATCTATCACTGGTTTCTTCAAATTCTACACATAAAGTTTCAAAAATTGACTTGAATACTGTCATCCTCTTTTTTCTATCAAAAATATGCAAAAAGAAAAAAATTATCCCACTTCATGCCCAAGAAAGTGATATGATACCACTTGTAGTAAAAGTTCAAAGATATAAGAGATAATACATCATAAAACTTAAAAAATAAACCCTTGAACATCAAAGATACCAAAACATTCACCATGAACAACACAAGAATATAGAGAGAAGAACCCTTAAGGTAGGGTAACACCATCAAATACTCCTTATGGAAGGAATCACTCCACAAGCCATGCTTGCTACAATACAATACAATTCAACACATATCCAATAAAATGATACTCATGTGTTTTTATACTATATCACGCATATTCATAAGGATCGTATGCCAACTACCCCTTATTATTATATTATTTCATTTTACTTACATAGTGGACATATTAATTTCTTTTAATTACATAGTGGGCCCATTCTATTATTATGGCTGCATTACATTCATTTTCCCCTTGGGTACCTCCCTAGGTACCCCATATTATCCTCCCTAGGTACATTACACTAAGCACACATGGCTTGACACATGTCATAATAAAACACATTTACAATTAATGCATAATATGATCCAATATCTTCCAAGGTTTAAAATCGAGGCATTACACATTCGTCAACCATCACATACACATTAAGTTGATCCTACTCTTTCATTGGCAAATCATCCCTTCTACCACATCAACTATTGTTTATAGTAGTCACCCCTATAATTTCATTCCTTTCTATCATGACTAATTTGGTTCCTTTGATGCAACCTAACTTGCATAGTTTGACCAATTTTCCATATATTGAATAACATCATGAAACTAAGTAATTAATTGTAACCTCATCCTAGTTCACTCATGCTTGGGTGTCTAACTAATTCCCAAGACCTATAGGCATACAAAATATAATAGTGCCCTAACCAAACATACGCGATAGAACATACTAGCTACCAATCAACATGCATATTCAACTCCTTCACACCATGCACTAACCATCCATTCCAATTCATGATTATTGACCTTATCACTAACCATCCTCTTGGTAATTGCCCAATAACCCCCAAGCTTATTAACCAACCTTTACAAATAGACTAAGGATGTTAATCTTTATATTTACTCCTAATTTATTGTCTGCCCAATTTCCTATATATGTCTTTTTATACTCTAAGTGAATTAAAATCAAATAAACATACCTCTAATACACACATGCCCTTATCACAACCTAACATAGGACAAACACATGAACTTATATGCTTAGGGAAGTAACTTTTGACCACACACCATGCATTCTATAAAATCATTAATAAATCAATATATTAAAAAGGTCTCAAACATATAATTGTATCAATGTGGTGTCCAACCTCTACTTGATTGTCCTACAATTATATTTACTCCTAATTTATTGTTTGCCCAATTTCCTAAATACGTATTTTTATACTCTAGGTGAATTAAAATCAAATACGCGTACCTCTAATACACACATGCCCTTATCACAACCTAACCTAGGACAAACACATGAACTTATATGCTTAGGGAAGTAACTTTTGACCACACACCTACTATTTATATGCTTAGGGAAGTAAACTCTACTTGATTGTCCTCCAGTGAACACCTAGAAATAAGGGTGCATATGGATGCATGTGTAACATTAATTATAAAACAAGATGTCACTTAGCACGTGTTCAATTATCTAGTAGGTTCAAACACTACTACAAGTTTGTAACTTAACATACGAATTCGTTCATATCTTTATAATGTTGTGAATGGTCGAGTCAAATTCAATATTGTTGTTCAAATTGTTTTAATCTTGAGCTCTTAGTATGGACATAAATGAAGGGAAGAAATACTTAGGTACTTCATATGTATTTAGATATGGGGAGATTCAAAATCATGTGTTCATAATAAGTAGGTCACACATCTATTCCTACTAGTAGTAAAGATTTAGTTAGATTATGTAAATCAGTTGGTCAAGGCCAATTCAACATGCTTCTCATATAAAGTGCTTTATATGTATTAGGTTAGAAAAAAAAAGGCAAGGAAATGGTGGGTTGAACTATGATACAAGGGGTAAGTTGGGAATGCTATGAAGAAGGTATAAGACCTGTTTTTCATGATAATTTTTTCCCATCTTAGTTGTCTTCAGTTTGGGAACTTTATTGAAGGGAAAAAAGAATCTAAAACCACTTAAATTGTGACCTCCTTCCCTAGTATCATTAGGCCAGATGTATTTATATTAGGAGGAGGCACACAACTTTAAGTAAATTTTGTCTAGGTGACTATGTGAGTATTGTTATATCATCAACTTGGTTCATGCCTTATTTAATGTGGAGCATCTAGTTTTAGAGGCATGAGTACAATAATGTGCTCTTGTAGTAATTTGACTTAACAACTTTGATGTTTATGCTATTGGTTGAGACTAGGATGTTGTTGTCCATATCATGCCAAAGATTCATAGAGTTGTTGATATTAATTCATGGGGATTTGGTGTGGTTAGATAAATTCTTTGCACTAAAATTGAATGTGATTATAAATAATTAAAGGTTATTCATGTTACTATGCTCCTCATTTTAATTGGAATTTGTTTGAACTACAAGGAGAATCCCTCCAATTTAAACATGTTTGTCGATATTGGAGTGAGGTTCTATTGTAATAGAAGTTGTTTTATAGATGTGGTTTTTGGATTATTAAGGTTTCTTTTGGGTGCACATGATGTCATCCTACATCACCAGGTCGAAGACCTTAATCCTCCATCCCATCCCATTATGGCATACGAGGATGATGAGTTATTGGATTGCTCAAACGATCCCTTTCCAGAGGTAAACATTTGAATGACCCATGTCCATTCCCCCCCCTCGACCTCTGTGTAAGGAAAATACCCTTTTGATGGCATCATCACACTCTCCACTCTTATTCTGCCATGTCATTCCCATCGCCTTGTCCATGACTCCTCCTTATGTGATCTCCCTTCACCCTCTCGAGACAAGACCTCTCCTTCATATCCCTGTGAGCCAAACTACACATCCACCTTGGTTTCTCTGCTTGAGGCCACAAATCAAGTATCTTCCCACACCTATGGGAATGATAAGTCAGTACTGCCCAAATTCCACCATAATGTCGATGTTGTCACTGACTGTATGTACCTGCGGGAGACCTCAGAATATTTATTTCTCCAGACAACCCACCATCCAGATGGATTCATTCGAAACCTTCTCTCCGAGAACATTCCCCAAGGGGACCTCCCGAGAACTATGGTCTCCTCTACCACCTTCCATGGTGTTGTTGACATGGAAAACCAAAGAAAGGTGAAGCGATGCCTAAAGCGGAAAGTAGGGGAAAAAAACTTGATCCTCAAAGAGAACATCCAGTTAAACAAAATAACAACTATACAAAATGAAACCCTAGTTGGGCGGTTTGTCAGCAAGAGGATTTTAGCAAACACTTTGCGACATTGGACGACACAATCCTTTCTTCCAACCCTGGGATATGCCCCTAAATGTGTAGTCCTAGCCAAAGGTTATATGGCATGGACCTTTCACTCGCCTCGTGATTCACAACAAAATACTCACAGGTTCTTGGTCCTTTGGAGCTCAATCCCTTTTTATGAAAAAATGGTCAATAGACTTTAACGCTACCTCAGAGAAATTCAAATTCTCCCTAGTATGGGTATGTCTTTCGGGCCTCCCCTTGATATTTTGGTTTGAATAGGTATTTAGAGAGATTGGAAATTCCATTGGGCTCTACTATGATTCATACCATTCCTACACCACCTTAGGATACATGGGCATGGCCCAGATTTTGGTTGACATTAAACTGTCAGATGGTCTCGCGGAGGATATAAAATTAGCTACTGAGACACTGCTTTCAAACAATCTATGGAATACGAATGAATTCCATTCAAGTGTGGTCAATGCCACTTATATGGACACATCGCTAAGATTTGTGCTAAAGGAAATATGAGATCTCGATGGACACAAAGGAACTTCAGTGGTTCCTCCTCTTCCAAAAACAAGGGTGTGGAGGATCAACTATCAACCTCTTTGCGGAAGCTCCCTAGGACATGTTAGCACCAACATAAGTGAAAAATCCACCTCCAACAATTGTGTCTGCGACTAAAATCTCGGGCAATGTCTCTTATGTCCCCTTGTTTCTGCCCCTTTTTCTTCTTTTGGTTCTGCATGTGGAAATGATTCAATTTCAAATGTTGGAGATCCCATATAAGTTCCCTTTCTAATAAGCCTTTCAGGACGCTCGATATTCTCTTCGGCTCCTCTCATCCCCACCCCCCTCGGGGTTCCCTCGACCCCCTCAACTATCCTAAATCCCTTCGCTCCCTCCCCCACTTTGTCTTCTTGTCCCTCTCCCCTGCCCCTGCAACTCTTCTCCCCTCTCCCCCACCCAAATACAACCTATGTTCCCTCTCTTGATCTCTTTCCTCATCACACTTGGGCCTTTCTAGTGGAATTGGGGCCTCATACCCCTTGGAACAAAAACCCACTGCACGAGGAAGAAAATACATCCTTGCTCAAGCACAACAACTTGCTACCTCTGAAGTTTGAGCTAGAAAACAAAAATATATCTTTGGGGCCCTTAGAGAAAATTCCCTCGGGTCGGTTCAAAGATGATTGTTCTTTCACATAACTATCGTGGGTCGGCTAACCTCACAAAAAGGCTAGCCATCAAATGTCGTGTCGAGCTCTACTCTCCCTCTATTTTCCTCCTCCAAGAATCGATGACTACTAGACCTAGAACTTAGGCCTCCCTCTCAACCTCCCTCCCTAGTTGGAAGTTCCTTGTCCTCGATTCCCATGGAATTTTAGGAGGGATCATCATGATTTGAAAGGAATCCCCCCCAAAGATTCTAAACTCTTGGGCCTCTCCCTCTATTATCTTCACCCACTTCTTCTCTTTGGAACTTAACATTGACTTTCTCTGCATCAACATTGACGGACCGTATTCAGATAGAAAGGAGTTCTTGCCATCCTTCTTCAACAAAAATCAGAGGCATCATCATGTTTTTATAGGAGGTGCTCTCAATTTCACCTTGGGAGACTGTGAAATTTGGGGGCACTCTGCCCAAAATGATCCTCTCTCAAACTTCATCATTCAAAAATTAGATGAAGTCGAATTTTTTGACATTCAACCCATAAAATATTGTCTCACCTAGACGAATATGAGATCTAGAAATGACAGGGTGGAAAAGTGACTTGATAGATTCCTACTTTCATAATCCTTCCTTAAGGGCTCTCTGCGCTCTAGGCAATGGGTGGCCCCAAGCGACATCTCATATCACAATTCCATTATACTAGAACTAGCAGGAGATGGGAAGAATACCCCCAACCCCTTCAAATTCAATCCTCTATGGCTTGAATCTCCCTCTTATCTCTCGACAATAAAACACTATTGGGTTCCATATAACCCCCTCCTCCCAGAATCGTTAGCTATAGAATTCATGGAAAACCTCAAAAGAGCCAAGGAGTCTTCAATCTCTTGGAACAAAAAAAGAAAGCAAGCTAAAAACAACTCCATGTTAAATATAGAAGAAAATGTGATGTCCTGACAAGCAAAATAAACTTTGGAACCTCTCTCGGTGGAACAAAAAGAAGAATACAAAATTTTAGACCACAAAAGGAGACAAATACTGCAAAACAAGGAACATGAGTGGAGAATGAGAAGCATAGCCCTTTGGTTACAAGCCGAGGATGAAAACACTAAATATTTTCACCATTTTTCAAATAGTAGGAAGCTTAACAACACCATCTGGCCAATGGACAAAAGATATGGAACAACGACAACAACTTTTGAGGACATAGCAAAAGAGGGCACATCACACTTTGAATCTCTCTTCAAAGCATACTCCAGGGTGAACATAGACACCATCATAAAAGTGGCAAGTCTATTCCCTAGGTTCATCTCCCTTGAAGACAATAAAAAACTTATGTAAGAGATCACAAAGGACAAATTGGAAAAAATCATTATCAGCTTCCAAAAGGACAAAAGCCGAGGTCTAAATGACTTTCCAATTGATTTCTACAAAGGATGTTTTGATATCATTGGAGAAGGCCTTCTGCACATGGTTGAATACTCAAGAAGATCATGCCAGATCCATGCCTCCTTCGATGCCACCTTCATTGCTCTCATTCCAAAGGTGGATAACCCCACTAGATTTGTTCAGTTCATACCCATTTCTCTATGCAACAATGTCTACAAAATTATTGCCAAGATCATTGCTTAACGAATAAAAGACTTTCTAAGTGAAAATATCTCAATTGAGCAATTCGGTTTCCTCCGAGGTAGACAAATCCACCAAGCAATTGGCATAGCCCTGGAAGGACAACACTATTCACATTCATAAGCAGAGGGCCATCACATACAAGGTCAACCTTTCAAAAACGTTCAATAGAGTCAGTTGGCTATACATTAGATTACTCTTGATACACTTGGGATTTTGTCACTCTTTTGTCTCCTGTGTAATAAATTGTATCTCGTCTACCTCCTTTGCTCTTCTTATCAACGACTCGACCACTCCTTTCTTTAGGGATGAAATAGGTCTACGCCAAGGATGTTACACATTATTTTGGTCACTCTGATGATGACTTTACAAGCATGTAATTAGGCCCTCAAAATCATCTTTTGCCTGAGAAAAGTGACTACTTTCCTCCTCTGCAAGACTACTTTTTAGAAGGACGTCGCAGGCTACCCATAGTGTACAGTGCAGAAATCAATGATTTATGCAGGCTGCTCTATAGCTGGCCTGCAGGATTTCCGCAGGTTGCTATATAGGCAGGGTGCGACGACGTTTGAAAGCCAAAAGAGGAAAGGAGTTCAAGAAGTTTCTAGAAGGGGAATCTTCTGGAATGTGAGGTGGCGTCCATATGGTTACGATCCTACTGACTTTTCTGATCTGGTGGGATCATCCTCATCCCTTTAACCACTTCAACTTCTCCTGTATAATAATGGGCTTCTCATGGAAAAGGTTAAGCACAGTTAATAAAAGTTGAGCAAAGGATTGTTGGAAGAATATGTTGGAGATTGTGTGAAGAATACTATTTCAGTTGATGCTTGAGGTCTGCATTAACCCATCAAGATTTTGAAGATCACCTTCATGCAAACGCCGAAACAAATATGTGTGTGTGTTGGAACGAAGGACCATTAAAAGGGAACTTGCGACATCAAGGCATTTCGGTTGTATCTTCCACTTTTATTCAATATAATACAGTGGCATGTTTCTTTCCCATAAAATTATTCTCATTTTATTACATGACTCCTTGATCACATGTCTAAGTTTTCATTGAATCTATCATAGTTTCTTTCACTTTGGTTGGTTTGTGTCATTGCAGATCTGGTTTCACAAGAGCACTGGAGCGAAGTGGGAACAACAAAGATATAAGGAAGTGATCTCAAAGGTAACTCATCAATTCCTTCTTTGACACTTAGATCAATGATTATAACTTAGGGGAAGCGTCATGTCCTGTCCTATTTTGTTCTAGATCCAGGTGGATCTAGGGAGGCTAGTTTATGTCCTCATTTACCGATTTATCCTATAACAAAATTGGTGACTCCACTGGGGATACGACTTGATTGTGGTTTTTTGTTGGCCATTTGTTTTTGCCTACTATTTTTTATCTGAATTCAGTCTCTGAGTTGGTGGGAGATCCATTCAGACTCTCTGAGTTTGAAAGTTCACAGAGAGTTTTTACCTTTTTCTCAAAATTCCTTGATTTTCAGACGTGTCTGCACTGCACCCTATACCTAGCTTGCGGAAACCTTTGATTTCTGCACCCTAGCTATTTGCTTCAGTGCGTACTTTCCGCACTCTGTCTGTTTCTAGCCTACGGAAACTCTAGATTTCTGCACTGTAATGTGCTACTAGCTTGCGGCTGCGTCTGTGAAATTTTTGAGTGGGGTTTTGGCCTCTGTTGATGCCCAATTTTTGCTTTAGTCAGCTGGGGGGGGATTTTTTAGCCAGTGTTTGACTGTTGTCTCATGCTTAACACGTTGTTGATTTGTTTTCGAAGATCGAACACCTCTCTTAGTCATTTTCTAGTTTTCATTTTTTATTTTTTAACAACAAGGGTATAATCTTTGAGCTTGTATCTGAGTGCTTGTTCGATTAAAAATCTTGTATTGGATTTGAAGTTTTGGATTAATTACGTATTTTGGATTGCTTGACGATTGAGAGGTTGTTTCTTCATTTGCATTTGAGGAAATACTTTCTCGTCATTTTTTACTTTTTATCTTCATTGAAAGTTTGACTTGGGTGTTTGTTGAAGGTATAAATTTTTTCTTTAGATTACTTGTCCTTTCTCTGTCATGCCCTTGGTCTGGTCTCAGAAAGGAAGAATACAAAATTATCCATTCTTTTGAATAATCATACATAACAAAATTTATTGCATTTAAGAGAAGAGAACATTGAAGAACTTCATTGTTTATTGGTTGTTTGAAATTGTGTTCATTTAAAGAAAAAGGAAGTATATTTCGTAGTTTACATCATTCCAGAAACACCTTCTCCCTGTTGTAGATAGAATTCATTGAACGAAAATTTGCATCATTCATTTCTATTCACATATTGTTGGGTCAAGATCTTACACAACATCGATTTCATTCTCGTTTCCCTCTTGAGTAACAACAACCTGTAAAAATATTGCGAAAATCTAAAACTTAATTAGTAATTTTTTCTAGGGCTCTTTTACACCAACATTAGCTAGGCTAGAGCTTTGGAATAGGAGGTGAGACACACTCTCCAAAGAACAAAACACACAATAGAATCTTGTGATAGGGAGTGTTAAATTCCATTTGCAACATTTTGTCCTGGGAAGCCCTTCTGACACAAGGGTCAAACCTGAGGTCGCATTGAGATCGGTAGAGTTACTCACCCTGCTTTGTTGATCTCGGTGTAGAGATTGCACGTATTATGGGGGTCACTTGAAGGTATACCCACAATGATGAGTGGAAGCCTCTCAAGTTGATTTCGGGCTAGATACCCTGCCCTTGCGGGTGGATCGGACTGTCGACTGTCTCCCCATGCATCATTGTTGCTTTTGGTAGCCTTAGTTTCCTATCTTCTTAGGGTCTTCCACGAGGTGACTGTGGAGGGGCAAGTCTTCACGGTACCTAGAATCGACGTTGGCCAGACTCACTCGGGCTCCTTGGACGGTATACCCACGATTATGTGTGGGAGCTTGCACCAGGGTGTAAGTCCATTAAGCAAGTCATCAACGTAACTTTTCCACCCTCGCCCAACCCCTTCTTGTCTTTACTTCACGACGTTGGATTTCATCACCAACTAGTGAATTCAGAATAAGAAGGTTTTGTTTTCTTGGTTTTGATTCCTAGATTCTACTAGCGAGTGTCGTTTGTTCACATAGTTGGCCATAGATTTTTTTCGTAAAATTTTTGGTTCGGCCAACATTGACCCTCCATGTCGTTTGTGTAGGATGCAAGGACTACCCCCAGAAGATCTGGAAGTTTCTCAACCCTTTCTTCCTAATCCACTGGAGGACTCTTCGCAACAAAGTGAGATCCAGGACCACATACCTTCACAAGCGGAGAGAACTGGCTCTTTAGAAAGTTTTTGAATCGTTTCTGATTCTTTGGATGCTTTCCGCTTACCTCCTGGATAAGAGAGACGCATTCTCCAACTAAACTCATCCGAAGAACTTGTTGTTGACACTTCTGGAATACCAACTAGAATCCTTGTCGGCCTTGAAAACGAGGATCCTTTTTGGACCACTGACATATCTCAGACTCCGACTTCTAGGAGGAACCCTCCTGACTTAGAGGCAGAAGTTGAGATACTTATCGTTTCCGAACCACCCGAGACATCTGTTACATTTACGATACCTTTAGATCACTTTAACAGTACAACTTGCTATTTCTTTGTTGGTTCAAAGGCTAGTCCTAGCTCAACTATCCCTCTTTAGAAGGCCCATTCCACAATGGTCCCAAACACTACGATTATTCCCACTGGAAATACGGTGGCTAGCCAACCTCCTATTGGTACACCACTTTCGTCTAGAAAAATCCCTTCACTCCCTCTTGGGTATAATGCTTTAAATGCTTCTATCCCCATCCCTACCCAAGTTCCATTCAGAGCTTCTGGAGTCTTTACTCCTCCTAGGTATAATGCTACTTCCAATTCTATTTCGACACCATCCTAGTTCCTCTCCGGAGGGTCTTATCTGCCTTTTATAGGAGGATTCGGACCCAATAGCTCTACCACCTTTGGAATTTCCACTCCGTTATTCACCTTTGGTTATCAAATTCCTATTGGGGGACAGTATAACCCAGGGAGGGGAACTCAATTTGGAGGTCAAACCCAAATTGGGGCATCATCCTCATCTGGAGGACAACCCCCACTTGGAGGATATAATCCATGATATGGACAAAACATCCCCGGATCACTAGCCCAGTATTGGAATCTTCTTATTCAAGGAAATCCACAATCTTTTGGGGGGAAACAACCTCAAGTTAGCTCTTTTATACCCCCTAGTTCGGGCCAGTCACACCTTGGTTATTCCAATCCCATTTGGGGTTCGAACGTTCAATCTAGTGTCCCTCCCCAAGGGAACATCCCTAATCAGTACAACCCTATGGGCTACATGCCTCCGCGCACACATCCAAATCTGTTAGGACCTTCGCCTCACATACAGACTGCTTATGGTCCTACTGGTATACCAACGAGACTCCCTCCCCAAAGTCACCAGTATCCTCCTGTGAATAGACAATTTCCCTTTTTAGCCACTTTGGATCTACCTGATTTGTCTAGAATCTTGAATGATCCTATCCTACATTCTCCCCATTGGCCCGTTATACCAGCCAAATTACCGTCTGACATCCCAAAATTTGTCGGTAAACTGGGAGAGGATCCGAACAACCATGTCATGACTTTCCACCTTTGGTGTTCATCCAACTCTTTGATGGATGATTCCATTCGGTTACGACTCTTCCAACAAACTCTCACGGGTTCGGCTACAAAGTGGTATATAGAACTACCACGAGGTTTTTTCACTGACATTAATACCTTAGCCATGGCTTTCCTTACACACTACCAATTACCGATCCGTTATGAAATAAGAACTGAGATCCTGACTTCCTTCAAGCAAACTAAGGCCACTCACATCTCTGATCACATTCATGAGTGGAGACGAAGACAACATTTGATCAAACTCGATCTTCCCGATTAGTTATTGGCAGAGTGGTTCACGAAATCATTTGTGAATGAGATCTCTCATGATATTTCCATGGGTGGAGTTGTCACTGAAGAACAGGCTATCAGTCATGTTCAGTATCTTGACCTCGTTTATTCACAAACGGGTACTCTTTATGACTTACTCCCTGATGCACCTCGCCCTTCTACTACCGCTACCTCAACTACCCCTGTTGCTTCTCATGCGGCTGATGGTGTGATTGGCACTTTCCATGCTCAACCTCAAAATATGCAAACCTCTCCCACCAACCCCAAGTCTAATACTTCTAATGTTCAAAATGCTCTGTCTCCTACTCCTCCCGCCGGCAAAACCTCTGAGGTTAACTCTGTTCAATCTACCCCTGCCAGAAAGAATAAATCTAAAAAAGGGAAGGGTAAGAATAAGGAGGATAAAAATAACCCACAGTCTGAGAAAGCCAAAACACAACCTGCTGATGATAAGGATAAGCGCAAACCCCGATACCCTTGCCTTATTTGTGGTGACGATCACTATACAAAAGATTGTCCAAGACGGGCCGAGGATACTAAGTTCCTCCAAGGGACCGCGAAACCTCCCACACCTGTCGTTTTGTCTCAACCTTTCCCTTCTAAACAACAGGCCCAACTGGTCATCCATGACCAACCCTCTCCATCCACTACTTCTTATGTACTCATGTGTACTGGCGATTCCAGAAAGAATGACGTTACACTTACCACTCGGGCCAAAGATTATTCTTCCTCAAAGGAGAAGGTTGAGGATATACCACCTTCATTGGTTCAACAACCTCCTTCAACTTCACCTCCCAATAGTCCTCTTCATCTCAAACGACCGAGTCTCGATACAATTCTTCGCCCTCCCCCAAAGGGTGTTGTTTGAAAGTCTGCCTTCAACCCTCATGCACGTGCTACTCAGAACTACAGTATTGTAGAAGATCTGGTGCAAGCACCTTCTGCGATGTCGACTCTCTAAGTCCTCCAAAGTTTCCCTGCTCAACGGAAGGCACTGCTAAAGGCTATCGGTGGAATTGATCCTACGGATACAAATTGATAATTTTTTACCTCTAAGATCACATTCCAAGACTCCCCCCTCAACTAGCATTCCAAATACAAGTTGTTGTCTCCAACAAGAACATCTGTATGATTGTTATTGATGAGGATTCCTCCATGTGTGTAATGTCTATTGCCTGTTGGAAGGCCATTGAATGTCCTCCTCTTACTGAATCACATAACATGCTTAAAGCCTTCAATCTCTCTGGCTTTAAACCCTATGGTGTACTTCCTTCGTTGTCTATTACGTTGGAAGGAAAATCGGTCAATGTTGAAGTTGAGGTCTTCAATGCACCTCTCGATTATAACCTCTTGCTTGGCTGTAACTGGATTGATGCGATGCACGCAATTGTATCTACCCTTTTTTGTGTTGTACATTTTCCACATCAAGGAAATGTCATCATTGTCGACCAACTAGCCTTTTTCAACTCCGACACCCATACTAGCAATGTACCTTTTATCGCGAAGACACCTCCTGGGTATGAGAATGTTGGTGTGGGCCTACTTAAAGATTCCACTCTGATGGGTACGTTCCTGATCCCACCTCCTTTGGTTTCCTCGATCAACATGATTTCCACCTTGGTTTGTCAAACTCACACATCTTCCGACCCGTGGATAATACCCGAACCTGGTGATTATCTTCACTACGGCAACCAAATGCCTTTAAGTCCAGTTGAATCCACCTATCAAGCCATTCAATCGGCAACCCCTTTCCCCCCCTCTCTCGGTGATTCGTCTTCTAACCCATTCCATGTTGTTTTTCCCACAGACGAGATGATTATGTTGGTTATGTCGATGGAAGACTCCCCTTGGGATGATGGACATCATCGTTCCATTCTCTTCCTTGAACAACACACCATCGAGAGTTACCAATGGATCTCGACTCCGTCGATTGTTGCTATCATTTCCTTTGTTCCCAAGTCGTCACACGACGTGTCGTATGAAGGGAAATTAAGTAATATTTCTCCCACCGTCCCCCTCGACATATCCATTAAAACTGGAGTTATTAAAACTGTTCACATCAGAGCTTCATGCTCCACTGACGAGGTTGTCACCTATAAATCACTTTTCCAAGAGTTTCGTGACATCTTCGCTTGGAGCTATGAAGAAATGCCAGGTATTGACCCTAATATTGTTGTCCACGAAATTAAGACATACCCAGGCGCTCGACCCGTCTGACAGAGACTTTGTCCTGTCCACCCCCGTAAAGCAGCTGCTATTAAGCTTGAAGTCGAAAATCTTCTTAAAGATGGCTTTATTTATCCCATGGCTTTAACTGATTGGGTATCCAATCTCGTTCCAGTTAACAAGAAACAAGGTACGATCTATGTCTGCTTCGATTATAGGGATATCAATCAAGCTTGTCCTAAAGACAACTTTCCCACCCCCTTCATTGACCATATTGTCGACGACTACGCCGGGAGTGAAATCTTCTCGTTGATGGACGGTTTCTCCAGCTATAATCAAATCAACATCTTGCCCGCGGATCAACACAAAACCACTTTTATTTGTCCTTGGGGCACCTTTGCCTACCGAAAACTACCCTACAGTTTAAAGAACGCTGGTGCGACTTTCCAACGTGCCATGTCTTATGTTTTTCATGATATTAAGCACATTGTACAGCCATATCTAGATGACCTACCGGCGCATTCCATGCATCGTAGTGACCATCTGGCACACCTCCGAGCCATTTTCCTTCGTTGTCAGTTCTATTGTATACGCTTAAACCCACACAAATGTGTTTTCTGTGTGGATTCCAGCCGATTACTAGGTTTTATCGTTTCACACCAGGGAATCAAGGTCAATCCTTTGAAGGTCGAGGCGATCCTCAATCTCCCTCCTCCTTCTTCACTTCGCTAGCTTCAAAGTTTGCAAGGGAAGGCAAACTTTTTACGTCGTTTCATCCCAAACTATGCTCAATTAACACTCGGATTTACTCGATTGCTAAAGAAAGGTTCCGAGTTCGTATGGGATTCCACTACCAACAAAGATTTTGAAGCTTTGAAACTGACTTTAACTCATACCCCATTACTTTTCCCACCCGATTATAGTCGAGATTACTTCCTTTATCTAGCTGCTTTGGACTCTACCATCGCCATGGTTCTAGTCCAATAAGATGATTCACACGACGAACATGTCATCTATTATTTGAGTCAGAGTCTCACGACCACCGAAACCAAATATTTACATGTTGAAAAACTGGCACTGACAACTGTTCAAGCTATCCAACATTTTCGTCACTACATCCTATTACACAAGACCACTGTAATTTCCGATTGCAACCCCATGCAACACATTCTCACACGCCAATTGCTAGGGGGGAAATAATCTAAATGGATAGTGATTCTCCAAGAGTTTGACTTAGAATTTGAACGCGCTAAGTCTAAGAAATCTTTGGTGTTTGCCGAACTGATGTGTGACCTTCCCTACACTGAGACAAAAAACGTAGCAGTAGATTTTTTACCCAACGAATCTCTTTTTCTGATCAGTTCCAATGACCTTTGGTATGGAGATATCATTATATATCTCTAGACTCAAACTTTCCACCCCGATATATCTAGGACTGACCATCGTCGTATATGATATCAAGCTCGTCCATATATCATCCTTGGTGAAACTCTTTATCGCCATGGGGTTGAATCTGTTTTTCGACGTTGTCTCACCTATGACGAGGCTGAGAAAGATTTGAATGACTGTCATTCTGGAGCATGTGGTGGTCACATGTTTGGGTATGATACTGCCCAAAAGATCTTACGAGCAGGGTAGTTTTCGCCTTCTTTATTTAAAGATTGTATTACCGCTGTCCAAAAATACCATGCTTTCCAAATGTACAATAATAAAATAAGATCACATCCAACTCCCTTACACCCTGTAGTTTCCGTCGGACCTTTCGCCAAATGGGGTAACGATTTCATGACATGTAACCCTCACTCAATCGGGGGGGCATGGATACATTATCGTAGCCATGGATTATTTCACGAAATGGGTCGAGGCGATGCCTACTTTCGACAATACCGGGAAAACTGCAGCCCTTTTCATATTTAATCATATTATTACTCGATTCAGGATCCCACAAGCCATCATTACTGATCATGGTAGCCATTTATGAAACTTTATGATGTCTGAACTTACCGACAAGTTGGGTCTTCGACATGAAAACTCAACCCCCTACTATCCACAGGCCAACGACCAAGTTGAAGCAATAAATAAAATCCTTATCACTATGCTTCGTCGGATAATAGGAATCCATAAGACCAGTTGGCACATTATGTTGTTTTCGTCATTATGGGCCTATCGAACATCCGTGAAGTCTGCTACGGGATTTACCCCCTTTCAACTAGTCTACGGCATTGAAGTCGTTCTCCCGATTGAACGTGAAATACCATCTTTAAAGATAGTCGTCGAACTTCTCCCAAACACCTCTGTCGAAGAAGAACATCTATTGTATATTATGCAATTAGATGAGACCCGTCGTGATGCCAGCCTAGTTATTGAAACCCAGAAAAAACGTGTAAAATCCCAATACAATAAGCATGTCAAGCCGCGTGTTTTCTCTGAGGGAGATCTAGTTCACCTCTATGAACAAGATCGAGATCTACTAGGAGACGAAAAATTCGAAGCTATGTGGCGTGGTCCATATATCGTCAAACGAGTGTTAGAGAAGGGAGCTTATGAGTTAGTAGATTATGATGGCATTCCTTTAAGTGAACCCAGAAATGGACTTTACTTAAAGTACTATGCTTAGACTGTCTCTGCATGAGTGTTTGTACTTTCACTGTACTATACTCTTGTGTGTTACTTTTGTGTGCTTTTCGTTATTTGGTTTCCACCTCAACTGCTTACCTTGCATTGTGCTTGGTTTCCAGATGTCGGCGTCTTCACTAACCTATATTGGCTTCACCGATGGTGCTAGCCGTAGTACTCAGAACCTAGCTTCTGTTGCTTGGGAAATCTAAGCACCTACCAACGAACTTATCAATTTACAAGGTGTTTGCCTCGATCGTGCAACCAATAATATCGCAAAATATAGCACAGTCATTGAATTATTGACTGATGTTATTTCACTTGGGATTCGTCATTTCGTTGTACGAATTGATTTGCAGCTAGTTGTGATCCAGTTAAGTAATGTCTACACTATCCGAAGTCCTACTTTGTTACAGGTATATCTATGAATTTTCCTCTTGGAACTTTATTTTGATTATATTGAATATCAACACATTCCTAGATGTCTAAATACATTAATTGATGCTCTAGCTAATTATGTGTTAGACAGACATTTGAGACATTTATAAATCCAATCACACATTACACGTTGTATATAAAAGCAGAGTAAGCCGATAGAAGCCTCATGTGTATATACAACAATAAAATGTTTTACAAAAAGTGTTTTCCATCCGAGGACCAAAATATCAAAATATAGAGCCCATGGCTCCTACAAAATAGCATCATGGATGCCGCTCACGGTATCACACTACTGCCCGTGCTACCCTGCGAAGTAACCAACTAAATGAGCCGGACACGCCTACAGTATGGCATTGATAATGCCTCGAGACCTCCTCGATCGACATGTCGGGGATGCCTGTCGTCAAGCCTTCTAAGTTCTGCTCCATCGCCTCATAGTTGTCGGCATCCCACCCTACTACCACACCTGCCGCTCCTCGCCTCTGAATCAGAGATGTGCCCAGAGGTTGATATGGCCCTACCTCTGCATAGTCAAAAGTCTCTGATTAGTCTTTAGATCGAAAACACAAAAAACATCTTATATCGTAAAAATCCACAAAAACACTATAAAGAACAAAATATCTTTCTTACCTAGATCTTCCCACTGAAATCCCTCAGGGAGAACCAAGTTAGGATCACCTCGAACGTCCAGGCCGGCATACGCATAGTCATCATTCATCAAGATTTGGGGCCTTAACCAGTCAAAAAATGCATCATTGTACTTGATAATGGGGCCCGCTACGTGCCGAGCCATAAGGTCACACAACCATTTCATTCTTGGGTCTCGTGGAGCTGGTATTCCCCACTCTACCTGCAACCGCAAATGAGGGACTCTTTCTAAGAAGAAAGATACCAAAATCAATCCATACCCGAACTATTTTAGGTCCCCATTCTTTCTTTTAGTGAGTAGTGTCTTCATACTGTGGAGCACACCATCACACCAATTGAATACTTGAGGTTCCAGACATTCAATGGCATATTGAAAATAACTCTGGAGCGCCATGTGAGGCGACACACTTCTTGCCATCTGTGCAATGGTAAAGAGGATGGTTCTGAGAGTCAGATCCTGCACACCTCGGATAACCACTTTACCTTTGCGCCTTTTGGCATCAGGTTCACAGTGTCGACGAATATACTTGCTCATTGACAAGCCACCACCTCAACCCCCTGTCAGAGTCACACATGCCCCACGATGGGATAACCCCATCAGAAAGTAATTATCCTCAATGTCCAAGGAAAGGACATGAACATCCACATGAAATACTTGTTGTTCCGCGTCCCACATATGGACCAAGTACTCTAATAGTCTCCGTTGGGCTCTCATGCCTTGATTTTGAAATTTTTTAATAGGCCACACTACCGAAGGGAATTAATGGTTCCTGGATCATTTAAAGCCATAGAGTTGTCATCTTCATGCTCATGTTCTCTCTATTCCAACATTTTTGCAATCAAACACCTGCATGGAAGTAAAAGAGGACAGTTAGCACCCTTATCCAGCTTTTTTGGAATTCTTTTTGGTTCAACGCTTGCTTTTCTTTTTTGGTTTTCGGCCTTCACAGCTGAGCTTCAGTTACAGTGCGGGATTTCTGCAGGTGAGCCATTGGGCACCTGCGGAAATCCTTGATTTCTGCAGGGCCTGATATTGGCCACCTGCGACGGCTCCAGCGCACGCCTACCGCCCCCAAAATCACCCAAAAATTTGATTTTTGACCACCAAAAGCAAATTTTAATCCATTGAAAAGGAAGAAGATGAAGAACTTATTGTTTTCACAGAAACCGTTCGTCGATTGATCGCATGTGCTCCTCGCAATCAACAACCAAAGTATGGGGTAAAAACAAGGTTTTTAGACAAGTTTTTGACCAAATGCAAATGAAATGGTAAAAAGGGCTTTTTACTCTTATTTATTGCATTTTTTACCTTTTTTCATAATATTTAATATTATATAAATGTATTTGGTTATAAACCCTCAAGTCTAATAGCTTCGTGAGTGTCTTGTTTCTTGTAGGAAGAAGACTAGAGTCCTAATTAATGGAGTATGGATGCTTGTTCTGTAATTTGTTTTCTCTTCGTTACGCATGCCGATACTTTCTAGGGTTTTTTAGTAAAACCTCGAGTTCACTCTTCGCTCATTCTTGTGCTCGAAAATTTATGAGAACGCAACCGAGTATACATTTGTCGTCTTTTTCCTACTTGTCATGGTAACACGAAAAGCGACACACATGGAGTATCATTTAATCTCTTTTCACACTCCATTAAAACGAAAAGATTGTCGAGGGACCTTGTTTTGTTCACGCTCGTAAAAGTATTTGAATAAAACGTTCGATGGGCGATAGTTTATCACTTTTTCGGTCCTGTCAAACTATTTTACAAAAAAGGAACTGAGAGAGTTCTCTTTAAAGTGTTTTTCAGACTCTATAAATATGAAAAACCCCCGAGTTTTCTATCTTTGGACTCATTAAACAAACATCGAAAGACCCACATGGGACCAAACCACTCCTTCGTAGGGTTCGTTAAAAATACTCAGAGGGACTCATCCGAAGGATGAGCTTACATTACAAGCATATGTTATCCTCCTCAAGCTTGTGTAAAAATAAAGAGGTACTCGCCAGAAATGGTGGGGGGAAATTTGGGAAAGAAATGTGTCTCTGTATCCGTGTCAGTGGCATTGTTAGTCTCTCTTGAACATGACACCCCCTTTTTCATCATTTGAATTAGGGTTGGGAAATCCATTTGTCTATCGTCTGACTTTCTACAAGTTTACATCTTGGGTCGTCTTTGAGTCAATGTTGCCAAGACTGTCGTCATGTCATCCATATGTTCAAGAGCAGTCTGAATAAGCCCTCTCTTGAGTCGACCATCTGCAATTGTCAATTCCTACCATGTCGGCCTTCCCTGTGTCAGTTTCAAATCATGTTTATGTTTCACTCTATCCTAAATCTGTTACTTATTTCATGTCATTGATGGGGGATACATCAAGGCCCTCCTGTGACGAGTCTCTTCTTGTCGACTTCAACTCATTATCCAAGGATGAGACCTAGAAATCATTTGGTACCTTAGAGCCTGCATTGCCTAATGGCAGGTTTCTTCGCTCTTGACAGTGGATTCACATCATTGGTCCTTGATCAACAGATTCCATCGAATGTTCGACTTCAACTCATTTATTCACATTCGTTGGATTGTACTACAGTACCTTGGGAGTCATTGACATCAATGGTGATTTCCCTCGTGCTTGTTAATGATTTTCATTAATAATCGGTAATCAAGCGGTTTATGACCATGTTTGACCTCGACACCTATAATCACATGGCTAGATTCGTACTTACGGACGACGGGTTTGAAGACCTTGGATCTCATCAATCATGGTCCAGGTTGCGATGGAATATTAATGATTTGTATTGACACATAAATCCACTTTGTATGTCTCATGGCTATGGTTGCATCCGAATTTTTCTCATACATAGATCCACAGTGTATTCTTGGTGGCTATGTAACATTTTGATGACATGGATCCATGGGGTATTATTAGTGTCCATGACTTACACTTATGAGTTCAATCATTTGTAGTCTGAACATGGGAATGCCTACTTCAGATATGGTATCGTATTGTGCAGATGCTTGTTTGTTTGCAGGTTCCCAATTGGTGTGTTCTTTGTTCCCGACACACACACATATTTTACAAAGTATTTCGGTCATCACAAGTTCCGACCTCATACTTTGGGGGGCATTTTGTTACACATTATTTTGGTCACTTTGATGTTGAATTTACAAGCATGTAATCAGGCCCTCAAAATCATTTTTGCCTGAGAAAAGTGACTTCTTTCCTCCTCTGCAAGACTACTTTTTAGAAGGACGTCGCAGGCTACCCATAGTGTACAGTGCGGAAATCAATGATTTTCGCAGGCTACTTTATAGCTGGCCTGCGGGATTTCCGCAGGCTACTATATAGGCAGGGTGCGACGACATTTGAAAGCCAAAAGAGGAAAGGGGTTCAAGAAGTTTCTAGAAGGGGAATCTTATGGAATGTGAGGTGGCGTCTGTATGATTACGATCCTACTGACTTCTCTGATCTGGTGGGATCATCCTCATCTTTTTAACCACTTCAGCTTCTCCTATATAATAATGGGCTTCTCATGGAAAAGGTTAAGCACAGTTAAGCAAAGTTGAGCAAAGGATTGCTGGAAGAATAGGTTGGAGATTGTGTGAAGAATACTATTTCAGTTGATGCTTGAGGTCTACATTCACCCATCAAGCTTTTGAAGATCACCTTCATGCAAACTCCGAAACAAATATATGTGTGTGTTGGAACAAAGGACCACTAAAAGGGAACTTGCGACATCAAGGCATTTCGGTTGTATCTTCCACTTTTATTCAATATAATACAGTGGCATGTTTCTTTCCCATAAAATTATTCTCATTTTATTACATGACTCCTTGATCACATGTCTAAGTTTTCATTGAATCTAACATAGTTGCTTTCACTTTGGTTGGTTTGTGTCATTGCAAATCTGGTTTCACAAGAGCACCGGAGTGAAGCGGGAACAACAAAGATATAAGGAAGTGATCTCAAAGGTAAGTCATCAATTCCTTCTTTGACACTTAGATCAATGAATATAACTTAGGGGAAGTGTCATGTCCTGTCCTATTTTGTTCTAGATCCAGGTGGATCTAGGGAGATTAGTTTATGTCCGCATTTACCGATTTATCCTATAACAAAGGATGTCCACTCTCTCCACTCTTATTTCTATCGGTGGCTGAATGTCTTAGCATGGCCATCCACAGTGAAGCCTCTGCAACCAAGATCAAAGGTATAAGAATCAACATCAATTTCTCCTTGACCCATCTTCTCTTTGTAGGTGATATATCAATCTTTTGTGAAGGGAACATATCCTACATCTCCACTCTAAAAGAGATTCTTGGAACCTTCTACCTAGCTGGGAGCATGAAAATAAATCAGGAAAAATCTTCCTTTTACTCCTAGGGACTATCTGATTTTGAATGTCAACATATCTCTAGAGCCATGGGCACTCTTGTGATAAGAAATATCAAAGGCACGAAATACCCTGGTTTCACCTTAAAGGCAAACAACTACAACAAACAACACTGGTATTGGCTCTGTGCAAAAATTGAAAAACGATTGCTATCATGGCAAACCATATGGCTATCCCGTGCCATCGGACTGATGTTAATCAAATATGTCCTTGAAGCTATTCCAGTCTAATGAACATCTTTGAATTGGATCCCAAAGGGAATTATTGAAAAAATTAGCCAGCTCTCCATTCGATTCCTCTGGTCCGAATTAAATGAAAAAAGACCTTTGGTTCTGGTATAAAAAAAGAAGGATATCAACCCCTAAGACCTTCAAAGGCCGGGGTCTAAAAAGCATCCACCTTTTTGCACAAGCCCTAACTACAAAAAATGTCTGTGGGATCATCAACAATTATGGCCTTTGGGCTCGCGTTGGAAAAGAAAAATATTTCCCTTCGATTTCTACAACTGATTGGATCACAAAGGCTGAGAAATCAACAAAGAACATATTTATAATTTGGAAATTCATTGTCAATGTTTTCCCTCTGATTAGGAATTGGCTCATCTAGAAGGTTGGAAATGGAACAAACATTCACATTGGTAAGGACCCTTGGATTGAATGCCAAGGAAAACACATCCTCCCAGAACTAGTGATCCATGAACTCAATAATGCAGGCTTTGTTCATCTTGACCAAATTGCTAGAAGAGATATAGTGCAAGGAACTAATCATTGGTTTAACTAGCAGGAAATAGGTTTGAATGAAGAACATGCTCCTATATGGCAGACATACATGAAATCCCTGACTACTTCCATGGTTAATCTCTCTAACCAAAAGGACACCATGATTTGGTTCTTCAACCCATCAAGAACCTATACTCCAAAGCAAGGTTACTTGGTGCAATTTCTTGAACTCATAGATGAGCCAATGAAATATTCTAAGTTGCAAAAGTTGAAAAAACCCTTCTAGTTTTGGTGTTGGACTTTCGTCAAACACTTTGCATACTTCTGTATTTATCGCTGTAGATGAAATTTAAATGGACAACCGTCTATCTCTTTGTTTTGTTTGTTGATATGTTGGTTTTATAACCCCTTATACCTCCCCAAATGAGTGTCAAGTGTATTATTTTGACATTGGACAAAACCCATAAAAATAATGATAAAACATTCACATTTCAATGAGCAAATTTGCTAAACTCTGGCTGTTTTTATTGAATAATAATGCAGAATCAGTGACAGTCAAAATGAGGTGAAAATACCTCTCAAAGATGAAGGGAAGATCTGTTGTAGGAACTTGGAACCAACCAAAAACACACACAGCCCTGAGAAAGCATCCAAAACTGTCCCCACGAATTGATGGAAGGGGGGTGACTCATATAATTAATGCCCAACCATCTGATTTAGTGTTATAGCAACCCCAAGCTTGGTGATAATTGTCTCACCCTGCAACGAACAACCCTCTAATGGAGGTCGCCCAACAACAACCTCCCTTTTGTCATTCCACACGGCTCTAATAAGGAACACGCAGCTACAGGAGAAGAGAGGCACGACCAGCAAGAAGGGAACACACAACTACAGGAGAAGATGACCAGCAGGGATCACAAACCAATCCCACGCCCAGCAAGAGGTACCACGACTTACGAAGATGCAGACTCGGCCCCCAGTAGACCACACACAATAGAAAATTAGTGGATGCGTCTAGCTTAAGGGAAAACGCCCAAATTCTCCACTCGTGCCAAAGAGAAAATGCCCTCTCTTTTCAAATCTTCAAATGAAATTCTCCCCTCGATGAAGATCTTCAAACCACAATGCCAATACCTACAAATGAGGACCCTGAATGGCTCCTCCAATCTCACGGCTAGGGCAGATAGTTTCACTGCCGAATCCGAGCACCGATATGGGTTTCCAGCTGAAACCCTCACTAGCTCTCTGAGCTCTTCATCTAACTCAATTTTCAAAATGAATAGTTCATAATGCCTTTTCCACCCTCAACTGTCCTTTTATTCTTTCACTTTTCTTTTTCTCCATTAAAATATTCATTTAATTAATAATTGGAGAGAAATACCCTCAAAGAGGGGTTTAATATTAATAAACTCACTTTTCCTAAATTTTCACTTTATAATTTGAAAGTGACTTTACCAATATCATTTCCCTAACTCATCCATCTAATGGTTTACGGGAAACTGTGTAAACCACCACGGTATTCTGACTGCCTAGGGAGAATGGGACATTACAGTCCTCCCTGCCCAAATTTTCTTGTCCTCAAGCAACTTCAAACCTGGAAACTGTAACACCTGCTCGTTTTCCCAAGTAGCATCCTCCACAGGTAGATCCTTCCATTTTACCAAAAACTCCCTGACCACCCTGTTACGGAGCTTCCTCTCCCGTACTTGTAAAATCTCTTCGGGGCTTGTGGCCAACCGTCCCTCGTCATACAGAGGGGGTAACTCATGTGAGGCAACCACCTATTGTCCTATTACCTACTTAAGGCACGATACGTGGAACACGTTATGAATCTTGCTCCCCTCCAGTAGCTCTAATTCATATGCAACCTGCCCCACCTTCCGAGTTATCCTGTAGGGCCCATAGTAGCGAGGTTTGAGTTTCTCGGCCCCCTTTTGTTTCAATGAAGATTGTCGGTATGGTTGTAGTCGCAGAAACACTAAATCTCCAACCTCAAACGAGCGTTCGGTCCTATGCCTGTCCGCATACATCTTCTGTTGATTCTGGGCCACCCTCATGTTCTCCTTCAAAGCTCTCAGAATATCCTGGCTGTCCTGTATCCAATCTCTGGCCTTTGGTGCCCTACTATTACCGAATACAATGTCTGCAAAGGTCATGGCCTCGTAGTCGTAGAGTGCCCGAAAAGGGGTCATGCCAATGGACATGTGATGGGTGGTATTGTAACAGTACTCCCCCAGGTGTAACCACTTCACCTAAGCTCTCTGCTGCCCAGAAATGTAATTCCGCAAATAACCTTCCACCCACTTGTTCACGATCTCTGTCTGTCCGTCAGTCTGCGGGTGGTAACTAGTGCTTGGTGTCAACTCGGTACCTACCAACCTGAAAAGATCTTGCCAAAAACCTCCCATGAACCTACTGTCTCTATCGCTGACGATGGTTTTGGGAAACCCATGCAAACGGAAAATCTCTCTGAAGAATAGCTCGGCCACCTGTGTTGCTGAATAGTCCAAAGGAATAACGAAGAAGTGGGCAAACTTGGTGAGCCTATCCACCATGACATAAATGCAATCCTTCCCCTGCACCCTGGGTAACCCGGTGATGAAATCCATGGAGATGCTTTCCCATTTTTGATCTGGAATGGGCAATGGCTGTAATAATCCGGCCGGATGGGTGTGCTCCACCTTGTTCCGCTGGCAAACTCCCCACTCTTGAACGTGCTTCAGTATGTCTCCCTTGAGGTTCTTCCAAGTGAACCTCTCCCGGACCTGCCTGTAAGTCTTTAGGAACCCCTGGTGTCCTGCTAACGGTGAGTCATGGGCTGCCTGCATGATCTTCTGCCTGATGTGCAAACCTGGAACCAAATAAATTCAGTCTTTGTAGTAGATGACATCATCCACTACTCTGTACCTGTCATATGTAACCTGTCCATCCAAAACCTCGCAAGCAAACTTATTCTTGGAATACTCTACCAGTAGAAGACTCTTCCAGTCTTCCGATATGTCCATCAAGGATAGAGTAGGGGGCATCCTAGAAAGAGCGTCGGCTACCACATTGTTCTTCCCCTTCACATACTCAATTTCAAAATCGTAGGCCTGGATCTTACTCACCCACTTCTGTTGTCTGTCATTCAGTTCCTTCTGTTCCAAGAAGAATCGGAGGCTGTTGTGATCCGTCTTGACCTTGAAC
>ML793559.1:291057-317340 GCA_009831015.1 Picea engelmannii
TTTTATTAATATTTGGTTCAAGAAATTACGTCTTACTTATTTTAAGCAACTGATTAGAGCAGTGGTTAGTGTCCTGTCTCAACTCAGAAGTAATATTCAATAGTATATACCATTGCATTTAATACATCTACTGGTGCACGATCCATAATTCAATGTGGTTCCAAGTAGCATGGATGTGGCATTGACAAATCAGTGAGGTGACATTGACATAATGGCACAATGATGTTATGTGTATGCCTTCATTAAATGCCCTAATTATTTGATGGATGATTTGGTGCAGACAGTGCCCAGCTTACCTGGCACCTATCATTGACATGGATGATGATGTGGAAGGGTCCTGCATTGGATATGTGGCAGTCCATGTGATTGTCTCTGTAATCCCAAGGCATAAATGGCACATCTAATTACAGTTGACTTGCACCACCTGTCACATAAGCAAGAAAAACATAATTAATGGATTAGTACTGGATTAAGCTTCCCAAATTCTGTTCCAATGAATGATGATGATTTATCCAATGCATAAGCAGAACTACAGTGGATATAAATTGGCATTGCCTAAAAATGTAAGGGTACAGCTTTGATATTTTTCCTATCCCTTTTACAGAGTGTGAAGCCCTGTTGAAGTGAGGATTGGCTGGACACTCAGGCAATTTTTTTGGGTGAAGATAACATTTATTAATTTAATAGACGAGTCACAAAATGGCGAATTGTAACCATTAAAAAACCGCTAACTGTGTATACTCGAAGAGACAGATATAGAAGGATACTAAATCTAACTGCTAAGGTGGTCTGATAGAGAGGCCCAAATCCTACTAGTAAACATAAACCTCTCTATTCTGATCCATGGAAGCAGCATTTTTCATGCTGATGGAATGTGCATAGCTGGTATAGGCACCAATGCAAAACGACAAAGAGGTATGTTAAATGGATGAACAGAATGGCATTCAAATTGCTCAGCACCAACTTTTTTACTTGGAGATCCTCATATAACCTGCAAGATTCATCCTGGAAACAACTAGCATATATACAATTGTCGATCTGCTTCTCCCTCTTCTAAAGAACCTAAAAAATTCTAGACATTCACACAGTCGAGTAGCAAACAAGTCCTTCCAAGTTTCTTTTGCAACCACTAAAATTATGCACCATCCACTCTTGTAGATCTCCATGAAAACTGTGAAAAAATATGCAGCAACACAAGGGTCTTGGACTTAGTAAATTCGAGATATAATGAAGAAATGGGAATGAGGATTGAAAAGACAAAATGAGTGCATCTAACCGTAGGAAAATCTAAAGGATCCAGATGAAAAGGAGGCTCGGGTGAGGAATAGCTGACTATGTTACACATGGAAAAAAATGACCACAAGAAAGGATATTAAAGAGCAAAACTCAAAATGATTATTCTTTAATCAGCTTTACATCCTCCTGAACCTAGCTCAAGATAGTGAAGCAAATCTTTTACTTGCAGGTACTGAGTATGAGCAACAGAAAGAAGTTTATATGAGGCATCTGCATGAGAGACTCAATGTGGCACTAAAATAAAATAAGGAATTCTAGCTACTGATGGGATAAGCTATTACTTGACTACCCTATTGTAAATTTTGCAAGCTAAGTTTGGTCTAGGATTGTATGTACTGAGTCAAATGTATGATTAATGTCATCCTATACCTGTTTTTGTGTATGCTTATAGGTTTAGGTCGAGTCCAAGGATTTATAATAAATATATTACCTTTGCCATTTGGAACAAAAGGATAAAAATAAGGTCTGTAAGTCTATAATGTGTAAGCTTGACCCTTAGTTCTATTCGAGCCAAAATGCATCTGTTAGAGAACTTTGAATGCACAACATATGGGGTTCATAATTTTCAGTATCGAGTCTCCAAATGTGGGTGACAAAATCGTATATATGTATCCCTTTCCCTTTTTTGTTTAAGAGAAGGGATAATTTGTGTCACAAATATGCATGTAGTTAGGGTTTGGGAAGTTGCAGAATTGCTATTTTCCAAGGATATTCAGAACAAGATCTTGGTTTCGCTAGAGCAAATATTTATAGTCTACAAAGGGATGTTCTCTTCCATACATAATAAAATCATGATTGCATATGCCACTTCTAGGTTTTTTCAAGGTTGATGAAATTGAGATTAGCTTTTTGGACCTTGTAAAATCATCAGAGTCCAAGTTTTCTGTTTCAGAAAGATGAGAAGAAAGTCTGAATAATTTTTGGAGGCCAGTACTAATATGTACTTGATGCTTAGAATTTTGGTCCAACCCTCTATTTCTGTCAAATTTGTAAAATAGGGCTGGCTAGAATTCAATGTCAAGTTCAAAAGTAGGATACACTAATTTTGTTGGATTTGCTAAAGACACCAGTTTTGTATCTTAAACCGAGATGAAGTTTGGCCCCTAAAATATTACCATTGGACAAAAGATAATATTATCAAACTGGGAACTGATTTTTTGGATGTTATTTGAAAATTAAAAGCTCGATTTTGAATCCTTATGTCATTTTTATGGTGTCTCGAAACTTGAACTTGTGCACTTGAATAAGTTAACTTAGTTGAATTGTGAGTTAATACTTGTCATTAACAGGTAAAGGTGTTTGCATGTTGTTTGAGGCTCCAATTACTTTGATCAAGCTTAAACTATTTTATGGATCTTTATGATTAAAGTCCTAAATGCATATTTTCTGCAATATTGTACAATATAGTAGTTTAGATTGTGATCTAAATATACACTGAGACTCTGCTTTAAAACTTTTTTGGGGGTTTTATTCTAAAGTCAATTTGTTATGATGGGGCAAAATCCTGTGATTTGGACTCATCTTTATATTTTGAAAATTTAAAATATGGTAAATCAATAATTGAGTTTGGTACTTGCTAGTTTGAGTTGGTCAAAAAGAGGCTCTTATGGTAATTTGGACTCATCTTTATATTTTGAAAATTTAAAATATGGTAAATCAATAATTGAGTTTGGTACTTGCTAGTTTGAGTTGGTAAAAAAGAGGCTCTTATGATAATTTGGACTCATCTTTATATTTTGAAAATTTAAAATATGGTAAATCAATAATTGAGTTTGGTACTTGCTAGTTTGAGTTGGTCAAAAAGAGGTTATGGTAATTTAGATTGTTATCTAAATATAAACTGAGACTTTTCTTAAAAACTTTTGGGGTTTTGTTCTAAAGTCAATTTGTTATGTTGGGGCAAAATTTTGTGATTTGGTGTCATGTTTATACTTTGAAAATTTAAAATATGGTAAATCAATAATCAAGTTTGGTACTTGCTAGTTTGAGATGGTCAAAAGAGTAAAAGGCTGTTATGTTTTAATTCCAATCCCAAGCTATTTTAAACTCCTAATGAATTAAACTGTATAAATCTACTGATAAGAACTTGTTTAATCAACTCTGTTGTGTAAAAATGTGGTCTCTAGTTTCAAGTATACCTCAAATGAAAAACAATAATGGGTGGAGTCTCTCGAGTGTATTTTACAAGTATGAATCATCAATGCCTAAAATCTTGAGCATAGATCATAGTGGTCAAAATGTGGATCTAGTTTATAGTCTAGGATACACAAAAATAATATACATGTATATAAAATTCGTCAATGTCAGTCAAATCGATTCCTTCATTTATCCTTGCAAATTTTACTGAAACAGTAATAGTTTTATAGATAGATGTGGTTAAGGAAGCGCAATGAAAATTGATACAATATTTATTTATTTCTGATCTGCAACTTGGATTCTCTAAAAAGATAAAAAATTTGGATTATTATTTTTGCGAGTTTTGAATAGTATTATGTGTTGAAGAGAACGGGGGATGAATATTGATGCTTGTATTCTTCATCTAATTTTCAATGCATTCAGATTTCCATTATTGTAGTTAAAAATAAGAAAAAATTCTGTTATGTTAATATAAAGCATTGTTTCAAGATGATTGGACTGTTAGGAAGGAAGTAAACATTCTTTATTGTTTCAATCTTTTGGATTTAATATTCTGAAAAGTATGATTTGGTACCGAGCATTTTCCGGTGCATTTTCCGGTGCATCTTTATGTGTCAAATTAGTAGTAATAAATAGAGTGGTCTGAGTTGAGTAGTTACACAGAGTCCCCCAAGTTCAGCTATATCATCCATTCAAGTAATTACAACAATTTTCTTTCCCGCCTAAATCATCCATTCAAGTAATTGCTACAATTACTTGCCACATCATTGTTATTCAGTGAAAAAAGTTTGAGCTTTCAGTTTGATGGATGTAGTGGTGGTCTCAAATCTTTGAATTCTGATCACTTGCTACACGTCTTCTATAGAAGTGGTACTTGAAATAATGGAAGTGGAATAAGCTGTGCAAATTTTTTCAAAAAATCACTATCGACTTCATCACTAAAAAATAGTTCTAGTTTGGTTTAAAAGAGGCTTCTTTTGCAATCAACAATTCATACTCTTACCCCCCTTTATTATATTATTTTATTCCTTCCTCTTGAAGGTTTAATTCTTGGCAAGTATATACAAGTCCCACAAGGTCCTAAAAATGGTGATTATTGTGGGCTAAAGGGTTTTGTATAAGCAATGACTGTGTTAACTAAACATTGCTTATGTATGTCTCTTTTGCAACTTCAAAGCTCATGGTGATATATGTGCAGGGATTTTTGACATTAATTAGATTCATGCTGCACCTAAAGGTATTAAGTTAGAGCTTGTAAATTTATTTTGTTCTAGAATTATGTTGTACTACTATAATTGGTATCATCCTTTTCACAGACTTCTTACTTGGAAATTAATTGAAAGCAATATTGTTCGTTTTTCTATTATTCAATTGCTTTCTTCTCTGCGTTTAATGTGTATTTTCTAATGCAAATGTATCATTCTTGAATGGTTTACTTGAATGCTATTTAATGGTTAGAATTTGTAAGTAATTTTGTTGTTTTGATTTTGAAAGTAATGAAATCTTTAAAAAGAAAGAGAGCCCAATTTCTCTTATTATGAGAAATGCCATTGCCTCAAAAGGCTTGCAATGATGGGCTAACTTGATCTCTAACTAGATCGTTGATTGCTCAATAAAATAGGTATGATGAATAATAGTATGGTATTACTCATATCAAGTAAAGAAGTGATAATCTCACATTAAATAGATAGTTAAGTAATTTCTATTCTACATCATACATTTAGAGTGGGATCTTCAAACAAGGTACTCATATTGTATGCTCAATTTGTGTTATATACCTCACTAAAGTATTAAACTACATGTGGAGAGAATGGTTTATCCACATGCACTATGTGACAAATCGCTGATTCTCTATGGCCTCAATGTATTAAGGTTGTGCATTAATTGTTTAAATTTTTTAGCACTCTACCTTTATTATTTCTTCCTCAACCATTTGATGGTTTAAATTATTTTATTTTTTACTTTTAAGATTCACAATTTAAGTGGGTTGTGGGGATTTTGTGCATTGTGCAAAATCCAACCACAATGTTATTAACAATCATACTATGGAGAGACCATAAAGGTGAAAATCCAATCACAATGTTATTAACAATCATACTATGGAGAGATCATAAAGGTGAAAATCCAATCACAATGTTAATGTTATTGCAGACCATACTATGGAGAGATTACGAAGGTGATACATTTGGAGCCTATAATAAAACTTAAACCAATAAAAATACATGTTGCACACACACACACTTTTCAAAAACATTTTTTTTTCAAGTCCTAAATTTTTTGTGAAATTGATCTAAACATTGTATACATCCTTTAAGTTATGTTTTTTTGTTGTTGTTAAACTTAGTCTTATTTTGAGTCTATATTGTTAGGGTATTTTAATGCTCGCACAAAGGAAAATGTGTCAAACATAGAAGTTACAACATCAATAAAACTACATAAACCAAACTTTTGCATCAAATTCATGAATTCATAAGGTAAAGAAAAAATAAGGGAATAAGGAAGCTTATATTTGATGGAACAATTTCTCTTCGGTGAATGCAATCTAAGTTAATTCTAAAGATGGGAGCATCATTGAAAAGCATGCAAAACCCAAGTTCAAAGTTGAAGAAGGTAGAGCTATAAAACATCTTTTATAATTAGACCAAGTATAATTTTCTTGTTAACCCAAGAGCAACTAAAACTATCACCCCTTGGTTACTATTAGAATATTAAATTAACCAACCAAATTAGATCCCTCAACATCTGCTAGCAAGTGACGATATAGATCACGTGGACATACATTATTTTAGGAGCAACTTTTAGAAACATAGCCCTCAGACGATTTATTTAATTTTTTAAGACTAAAGCTCTAAAATAGTTTTCATCATTTCTCTTTTTTTTCAATTTCTTCATGGAATTTTTGGGTTGAATTTTTGGAGGAAAGCCCATAGGATACTTATCCACATTTGTATATGACATAGAATTTATAACATCAACAAAGGAAAATGTGTTAAACATAGAAGTTATAACATCAACAAAACTACATCAACCAAAATTTTGCATCAAATTCATGAATTCATATGGTAAAGAAAAAATAAGGGAATAAACTGAAGCTTACATTTGATGAAACAACGTCTCTTAGGAGATTCCCATCTAACCTAATTCTAAAGATAGGAGCCTCATTGAAATGCATGCAAAACCCAAGTTCAAAGGTGAAGAAGGTAGAGCTATAAAACTGCTAGAAAAATAGGTGTGCTCGTTTCACCATAGACAATATAGAAATATTGTCACCCAACCATAGGCACAAAGGCCACCCCCGAGCACCTTAATCTTAACAGACAAAATAATTCAGGAATCAATCCAATAGCCAACCAAGGTAGCGCACCTTTCTCCAAGGCTAGCGCACCAAGCAAGAATAACCAAAGACGAAGCAGAAAGTCCAAACCATAACCAAGAGAAAGTCCAAGCCAAAATCAAAATGCCAATTGTTGCAGTTGTAGCTGTAGTTCCTCTACAAACTTGCACACCACTAGTCTTATGCAGTTGTGAGAGTGAGTATAAAAAATGATCTCTAGCGCCCTCTAGTTATACTACTCTATCTCACTTGACTGGGCTGACTTCTCTTTCTAGAGGCTAATAACTCAATATTAAATATTCTCTTGAGCCGAATTATCTCCTAGAGTTATTATCCAATGATTTAGGGTTTCTCTTGCTTCCCAGAATATTCTAGTCTTATCAAAGGTTACACGTGGAGGTTAATACCTCCCGTAGCTACCATAATATCAACACTCCCTCCTAGCTAGGGAGGTATTAAATGAAATGGTCTTGAGCACAAACAAACCATTCAACTGGTAGCATCATCATAGTCACACTGGCTATCTCATGATCAAATCATGAGCACCTTCATTACTATCAATATCATCATCTCTTGAAGCCATACTCCATCTCGGTAATCGAGCATGATGCTGAATAGGTCACTCACTCCAGAGAGTGATACAAGAACCATTCTTCTAATCTAGACATATGTCCTAGAAGAATAATTGTTCCAACAGATGCTGGAAGCCACACTATGGACTATAAAGAATATTCTTATAATCCGGACATACGTCCTAGAAGAATGACTGTCCTAGACCATTTTTCACAGGGATAGTGTCTATCCATCAACATACCGACTGTCCATCTAGATGGTAACCATTTCCAACACTAGTGATAGTATCCATGGAAATCAAAACAATGCCATTCAATAGAACACAACTGTGTCTATCCATAGTAGTACACAACTACTATCCAGTGGTACACAACCACACCTAGTAGCACACGGCTACTAACCAATGACACATAGTCACAACCAATGGAACACATCCACCATAGTGGCATACAACTACTATCTAGAGACATACAGTCTCGACAACAATCATATCATCTGATATCAACCTGCATAACAATATCATGATACAAACTGAGTCATCTAGGCCATTCTTTCACTCACATCTGTGAGATCTGGAAGAGCATTTGCCCTCAGAAAGTAAGACATCAACCATGGGCTATCTGGACTATTCTTCCCAAGCATAGAAGAATAATTGTCCCTGATTTTTGAGCCTGTAACATTCACCTAACTGGGCCATTCCTCCGGAACTAATCACAGTGCAACCTGGAGAGAATGATTCTGCCCTAGGGAATGCTTGTCCTTGATTGTTGAACCTAGACCATTCACCTAACTGGGCCATTCCTCTGGCACTAATCACAGTGCAACTTGGAGAGAATGAGTTTTCCCTAGGGAATGACTGTCCGGACCATTTCATATGGAAATGAATGTCCTGCACCAACCTCCAAAACGAACCATTCTTCAAAATTGCTCCGAACTCTGAAATTCGAAAGAATGACTGCCCGGTGAGGCATACCATTCTACTTGACCACTACTCATAGTGACTGCCAAGAAGAATGAATGTCCTAGACCATTCCCCCACACTGGCCATAAGGGGAATCATTGTTTATGGTACATCAACAATCTATCGGACCCTTTTCATTACAAAAATGACTGTCTGATTTGGACCATTTTCCTAAATGGAAAATGCATGTCTGTTAGAAATCTCGAACCACTTTATGAACTGGAAAGGAACGACCAATCCTAAACCATTTTTCAAACTGGAAAACGATTGTCCATAAATAAATAACATATCAGTGCTCCCTCCCAACCTAGGAGTAATCACTTCCTTTTCCAATAAGGAAGTTGTCTCCACGAGCCCCAACTTGTCTCTTAAGTACACAAACTTTTCATCTTGGACAAAGGATTTACCAAAATATCTACTATATGCTCATTTGTGGAGATATACTAAAGAACCACTTCTCTCTTTTGGAATTTATCACAGAGAATATAATTCTTGATCTCAATGTACTTCAGCATGTCATGGAACACCAATTTCTCTAAAAGCTTCACATGGCTATGATCATTACAATATATCATGGTCGAATTCAACACCTGATCAGACGGTCTAGAAACCAACTGATCCACATTGCTTCCACATTGCTTCTGTACAAGCATCAAAAGCTGCAATATACTTTGCTTCTTTAGTACTGAGTGCAACAAACTTTTGTTTCCTGCTAGCCCATGACATCGTGGCAAAGCTCAAACTGAAACATATCCAAGTAGCACTTCTTCTATCATTTGCACTCCCTGCCCAATTTGAATCGATAAATTCATGCAGTTGTATGTCATAATTTAAACGTCCCACAAAACAAATATCCGACTAAGTATTCTCCAAATACATTAACGAGCCAATCAATTGTCAATACAGAGATGGGTCTTCTGGATTAGAGTCTCTTCAACTTCTTCAGATATGTTATCATGGGAGTTAGCTATGGATTTACAATCCATCATCCCAGACTTTTGAGTAACCATTATGATACACTTTCTTTGTCATAGGAAGTTTTCACCATGCTTCTGCTGTATATGAGATACTTTGCATCAAGTTGCTTGAATCCATACAAGGTCGTCTTCCATTTTCATACATGGGTCTCTTTTTGGTATAAGCTTCTTTCTCAATTTGCTTTATTGGGAAGAACATTATATTACATGTAAATTTCAATCAATGGATACTGCAAGAGGTAGATCTTGTTTACCGGAACAAGCTGTCGTCATAGTCTTCTCCTTCCTTATGGAAGAACCTCTAATTTTGAATCTCGCAATGCTTCCATTCATAAGTCTTTTTCACATTTTATTACATACATTGTTCTTCATCACAACTTCCATTTCTTCTGCTTGATAGCTTCTAGTGGGTTCAAACCAAGCTGGTAGTCTTATGATTCTCGGTATAATAACTGGTTGTTCTGGATTTTCTTTCTTTATTGGAATCTTCATGTTCTTCCTCATGTTCCTCTTTAACTTTGGGGTCCATTGAGTCTTCTGTAGATTCCATGCCCACCCTTCCTGAAGATTCCAACTTCTTCCTTTCATCATAGGAACATAGATGTAGATGGACAACCAAGGATACTTAAGATTTCTTTTCGAAGAAGACTTCTTCTAGAGTCAAACTAAACACATGCTACTTATCATGGCTGCTACTTTCAATGGGGAACATGGACATATACTTCATAATCTTCACTGATTCTTCAATGGATCGTATAATTTAGGATTAGCTCCCTCCTAATCCTAGCTTCATGCATGAATGCATGCTCTTCTTTTGGAATTTTGTAATCAACTCCCTCCATCTAAGAGAGTCCATGCTTTCGTCTACATCCTTATTGCCTTCTGCAAAGTGTCACAAGTCTTATTGCAATTTCCTCTTGATTACTGTCTTCTTTCTGATTTGAATCCTTCTGGGTCTCTTTAAGTTTGATTCTGATTTCAGCCTATCTAGCAGTTGTTACTTATATAATAGATTCCTCAGGAATTTGTCAACGTACTTCATCTTCTTGTATTCATCGTAATAGAAATCCTTATATTGTTATTCTTCCATAGGTATTGTTTCATTGACCATATTTTCTTCTAAGAAATAGATATGCATGATATGTACAAGAACTATGAAAACATGGTATGTACAAGAACTATGTTATAGAAGAATATTGTTACCTTGACTAGAAGAAGACGTCTGTTTTATCCTACTTGGCTTTGTTTGAGGGTTCCCTTTGTTCGGAAACTGTTGCTTCATATGTTTCCTTCCTTTTGTTTAACTCAAGACAGTGGTTCCTGTAGCGACCATATTTTCGACAATTGAAGCATTGTATTTTTGACATATCCTTTTCTTGATTTGGTTTCTTCCTTAAGCCAAAATTCCTCTTATTCTTGAAATTCTTGAATTTGGTTGTGAATGCTTGATCATCACATTTCTTTTGAGATTTCTCTTTTGTGCTAATCCTTGATTCTTCTTGTGCACAACAAGTCCAAAGTTCTTCAAATGTGGGATACTCCTTTCTTGTGTTCATGCTTGCGGAAAATGCATCCCATGTCTTGGGAAGGCCATTGAGTACTATATTTACCGGTTCCTTTTTTGAAATGATTTCTTCAATAGCTTGTAGTTGATATCTTAACTGAGAGATTCTTACAAAGTATGATGTTATAGTGTCATCATCATTCATTTACATGTCATGGAGCTCATTCTTCAGACTCATTACTTGTCCAATGTTTTTGACTGAGAAGAGGTTAGTTAGGGCATCATACATCTTATTAGATGAGTCAAGATGAGAGATGTAGGGTATTAAGTGGTATTTTACAGAGTCCACTATGATACTCATAACGTTGATGTCATTGTCCTTGAACTTCTCCATAACTGCAACGTTCTGAGGTTCTTTCTCTTTTCCTGCTTCAAACTGTGGTTCCATGATCTTGCCTTTCACAATATCCAACACTTTATTCTTAGCAAGGGTGAGGTCAATCCTTGTCTTCCATGCTCTGAAGTTAGAAACCCCTTATAACTTGTTTTCTGACTTCATAGAGTAACTCATGATTTCTTTGATTTGGCCAACCTTTGACTTTGACTTTGACCAAAAAATCAAACTTGACGCCTTGGCTTGCTGAGAGTACTAGGAGGTGTGCTAGGCTAGCGTGCACTAGGCTATATAGTAATTAGGTCAAGCTCTTCACTTAAGGTGCCTTAACAATAGGGTTAGGGTTTCGTTGCTGCAACAAAACTATGACTGTAACTACAACTGTAACTGATCAAATCCTCCCAATCTATCTTCCAGTGGTTAGACTACTTGAAGATATTGTGGGCCCATAACCTGTTAGAAAAATATGTGTGCTCGTTTCACCATAGACAATATAGCAATATTTTCACCCACCATAGGCAAAAAGCCCACCCTGAGCACCTTAACCTTAACAGACAGAATAATTCTGGAAGCAATCCAATAGCTAACCAAGGTAGCACACCTTTCTCCAAGGCTAGCACACCAAGCAAGAATAACCAAAGACCAAGAAGAAAGTCCAAACCATAACCAAGAGAAAGTCCAAGCCAAAACCGAAATGCTAGTTTCAGCAACTGCAACTGCAGTTCCTCTCCAAACTTGCGCACCACTGGTCTTATGTAGTTGTGAGAGTGAGTATCAAAAATGAGCTCTAGCACCCTCTATTTATCCTACTCTATCTCACTTGACTGGGCCGACTTCTCTTTCTGGAGGCTAATAACTCAATATTAAATATTCTCTTGAGCCAACTTGTCTCCTAGAGTTATTATCCAACGTTTTAGGGTTTCTCTTGCTTCCCAGAATATTATAGTCTTATCAAAGGTTGCACATGGAGGTTAATACCTCTCGTAGCTACCATAATATCAAAAAAATGTTTCAGAATTCGACCAACTCTTGAACACATTTTCCTTTTAATCCAAGAGTAACTAAAACCACTATCACACCTTGGTTACTATTAGAATATTAAATTAACCAATCAAATTAATTATTAGATCCCTCAACATATGATAGCAAGTGACGATATAGATCACTTAGGCATACACTATTTTAGGAGCAACTTATGGAAACATGTTGGAGAAATTTCTATTTTCGACACACTAGTTCAGTGGGAGTTAACTGACTAGTTCTATTTTAGACCATCACTATTATGCATACATGCATTCCTAAGGAAAACTAATTGCTTGATTGATTTTCTTAATTATGGAATGCTATTTCTTATATATGAGTGTATTCCACTCATTCATTGTATCACAATGATCACAATGATCATCACTGATTAGCTCATTGGAGTAGTGTGAATATATTTTCTCATTCTTCCATATTGAATCTCTCGTCCTTTTCTTGATAAGCTTTGCTTGTATTTACTTTAGCTAGATCTCCTGTGCAGGTTTCGATGAAACATTGACAAAACATAGCTCTTGGATGATTTGTTCAAATCTTTAAGAATAAAGCTCTAAAATAGTTTCGATCATTGCCCTTTTTTTTCAATTTCTTCTTGGAATGACTAGGTTGAAATTTCCAATAACAAATTGGCATTCCCAATTACTTTTTTTTTCCAAGGAAAACCCATAGGATACTTAACCACATTCATGGATGAAATCCCTAGTAAATCTGATTATGTAACTAGTGTGCCTCACCCAAGGTGTTTCGAAGTAGGAACATGCTAGCATGGAACTAACCAAATGCCCAACCACATTGGCAATGATTGGTTGAGCTAATCCCTTAGGATTACACTCCTAGTTTCTTACCAATCATTTTTGGAAAAAAACATTGATAACTATATCTTCAAAGGTGACCAAGTTAAGGATTTTAATAAAACATTTTTGAAGCTTAGACAATAAATTTTGGAGATATTAGAATACTTGATTTATTTCCTTTACTTTTTTAATATCCTTAATTCTAATTATAATATATAATTAAATATAAAGGAAGCACCTAACATATACTAAGGAAGCAATGGAGTTATGCGAGAGTGTAATATCTCTAGTTTCAACCCCTGGATTGAATTGGGCCAAATTATATGCCAAGTGTTATAATGATGGGAGTCGAGTGATATAAATGACCCCGTGTGTAAAATATGTAAATATCTTGTATGAATTTCTAGTGTGGAGATCAAGGCTAAGGCTTGACTAGTGAATTTCTAGGCATGCATTTTCAATTAATATTCTTTTGACGTATCATGAGGTAGACTTGCCATGGTACTCTCAAGAATTGTAAATATTACTCGAAATATTAATATAAAGGTCCAATGCTAGCTCTATAAGGGCATGGGTGGGGCAATGAGTCCACTAGAGGGGAATATGAAAGGGGTCCAAGTGGTTGAGAAATAATCCTAATTTGTCCATGTTCCTTAGTTATGAGAGTATGGGGGTTGAGTACAAGGCTGGAGAAGTGTAAACAACTCCATCTCCATAGGGATTTGAACTACATGGATATTGGAATCATCTCTTTTTCCATACCCTCTCTTTATGCACTCTAATTAACTATTCCTATTGACATATGATATCCATTTTAGGGGAGTCCATTCCATTCTACACAATGGATTGGTTGGGGTGTTCCCATGCTATTATTGTAGACTATAATTAGAGCCAAAAAGTGACCAACTAGAGTTGTGGAAGAGAAAGCCGTGAATATGGGAGAGAGAGATGGAATGCTACAAAGGAGCATAGAGTTGGGTATGTGTTATATTCTTTGCATGTGTTTGTGTGGGTGCGTCAGATATGACAACTGCGTCTGGCGATCCCTCGTACTAGTGCTCTGTTTGTGCTGTGTGCGTTGGGCACTTTCCTAGGGGGGGAAGGTATGCCCCCCCCTGGTTACGCATAGCATTCGACAATGGGCGGTAGCTCGGGGCAGTGCCCCGATTTTTTTTTTGGGGCGGTTTTTGCTATTTTTAGCGGACTTTGCTATTTTTAGCGGTTTTGTAAATTAATCCCGGATTAAGGGATTAGGGTTTTTGTGTCTATGGAATACCTAAAAACATTGTATATATATTGTATGGTGAATGGTGAAATTCGAGATAATGAATATAAGAAAGGTTTTCCCGGTTGAGGGTTTCCGGTATAAAATATCTGTGTACTCTGTGTATGAGCCATTGATTAAATTATGTTTTTCTTAAGAATATATATGCATTGCTTTACTTCACAGGTTTAAAAATTAGAGATAGGAAACCATCCCTATTTCCCTATAGTTTTTTGGTCATCGAGTGCTTTAGAGCCATGATATAACTCTACTGGGTTGATCTTGAAGCCAGACGATATATTGGACTCCTTTTGCACATATTGAGAGCACTAAACAGGGAGGAGGATTTCTTGAGGGACTGTTGAATAGAGAAAGGAAAGGCCTTCTAGTATTCTTAAGGGATTGTTTAATAGATAAGATGTATATTCGTGGTGTTGTGTGGTGCAATGAAGGGAATGCCATTGTTGAATTAGCTGGAAGGTTTCCTGGAGACTTATGTGGTAAATGGTTTGGCTAAACTTGAGAGAAATTGGGATGAGAGAGTGACTTAAGTGTCCTTAGCCCGTTTCCTTCACCATGGTGGCCTCATAGCCTAGCCTGGGAGTGGTATTCACAAAGGATTGCTTATGGTTGGGTGGAAAATTGCTTGCCAACAACTAGTTTTCTTGGACCAATGTATTCAAAAGATAAGTGTTCCATCTCTATATTGAATTCCTGTTTATAATTTTTTTGCTAAGCTAGTATGCTTATGAATGAATTAGGTAATGGAATTCATGGATGTTTGATGTGTTTCATGGCTTCACTATTTTCTTGGTGAATTTGAATTCCTTAGATTTTATTTGTCTTATATTACCTTTTGGATTCAAGTTTTATATATGCATAAATGTTTGCATTTATAGGTTTCATGCCTCTAGAGTTTTGTATGCCTTAGTTTATTTGGTTGGAATTTATGTTATGCATTTGAGTTTAAGCTATGCATTTTATGCTATATTTGAATATGAGTGGCATGGGCTAGATCCAATTTGAATCCCTTGTACATATTAGCGTGGCCACAAGCCAATTTCAATATGGAGTGGAGTTGTTTGAATGAGCCTTTGAATTGTCTAAATTTGAATGCCATTCGAATCCCAAGAGACTGGCATGGAGTCTAGAGCCTTATGCTGATGGTGTTTTGTTACTAGAGAGTACTAAATTACCTACTTAAGGATTGTGTAACTTAAGTAGCAGAGAAAAGGAAGAAGCTAGAAAACCTATGCACAAGTAAACTATTCCCTACTCTATCTTATGCAAAAGAAAAGATATTAAGCTATAACATCCATCCAATAATCTAAAGCACATGGTACACAAATAATGTACATTACTTTGTTGACAATGGAAACAATAGTCTTTCAAATCAACACCTCAATATAGTTGTAGAAGCAATGTGGGCTCCAAAGCTACCTTGAGGGAGAGTCCCTTGCTTCCTTGTGTGCCCCACTCTAAGATTTCAATGGTAGAAACAAGATTCCTATGGTATAAATAATTAGCCTTAGGGTGCTTTGTTCTCTCTAGAAGAATTTTGGCAGCACAACTTTGCAACGAGTGAATGGATGCAATGGGTAACACCACCACTGTCATTGGAATCTCGTTTTCTCACTTTTTCTCTGATACCATGTTAGGACAACTATTGTTGAGTTGTCAGGATCACCTATTACTTCTTCCACCTTTTATAATATTGATTATAGTCCAACTATTTGTAAGAAGGCTGATGATTGTGTCACTAATGATGTTGTTTCTCCCAACTTTGAAAAGCACACTAAAGGTGTTGGGTCCCGACTATTGAGCAAGATTGGATATACTGGAGGAGGAATTGTGAAGAATGGATAGGGTATTGATGTTCCTATTACCATTGAGACAAGGTCACCTAGAACATGTCTTGGATACGATGTTGTTGTTTCCTCACTACCTATACCTGACCTTACTGCATTAAGGAAAGTTTTATTTGTTGCAGGTGGATTTTAGATTGGTTTGCTAGAAGAGAAACCTACTATTGATTGTGTTGCAAATATTGATGGGTTGGATGATCCTAACATGCTAGAAGTTGAGAATTTTGTTACATATGACATTGTTGTTGATATGCCAGGTTTTTCTACTCCTATAAGTGAGCTAGAAATTCAGCTTGCATCCTCTTGATCATCCATAATAGAAATCTATGCCATCCCATCACCCTCATCATAATCAAATAAATTTACCCAGGAATCGATATTCTTTGAAAAATGACAATTATGCTTTCAAAACTTTGCAAAAAAGACGTGAAAGGCATAATCGTGGACTAGTGCCTCCTACCATGATAGATTGTAGTTGGATTGATGAATGGTTGTGGAACAATATGAAAAGATTCTTGAGGACTTTATATGGATGTGTATCATTGACTATATGGTCATACAATGTTCCTCTTTCTTGCCATTGATTCATTTAGAGTGACCGACTAAGGTTCGACAAGATGGTCGTTGTCTGGAGTTTTGACTGACGTGTTCGTCAATTGGAGTTTCGATGGAGGTATTCATCGACTAAGGTTTTGACTGAGGTGTTCATTGACTAGAGTTTCAATTGGGTTATCCATTGAATGATGTTTCGATTGACCCATTGCTACTTCTTATAGATCCATCAATTGTGTTTAAGGGAGGGAGTAATTGAAGTTGTTGATATGTAAACCCAATTGGTGTCTTCATATTGAATTGAATAGGACTTGCTAAGATCGACTAAATTATGTTTGAATAATTTGTTGGGAGATATAGGGTGTTGAATCACGACAATTGAATCCCGAATGAATAATGAAGGGGCTCAATACTTAGAAAGAGCTCACAAAAAATAAGCTCACCATAGGTGGCTCACAACATGTTGAATAGAGCCAAATAGATCTAGAGAACTACAATTGAAGTTGGATCACTATCGCCAACCTAGCCTAGGCATAAGAGGAAGTGATATAAATGGTTTCTCCCAAATGGACTCAAGAAATGTCTAGATAGGGTCACTCATGTCTAGGGTCTTTGGCCAAATTGAGATAGTGGAACCAATCATAGTGTATGATTCTTGATGGTGTAATAATGAGATGGATTCGAGCATGTGAGAACCAAGTCAAGGTGCAATGATGACTCCCCATGGGCCTATTTCTCTGTAACCCATTAGTGAGGAAAATGGGGCCAACATACACAATGGCTCTATACCAAACCCTTAGAATATAGGTGTTGAGGTCAATAGAGGAAGGTCTATTGGAAGAAAAGGATACATAGACCTTTGCACTCTAACATGAGGTATGAAACAAGGATGACGGATGGTATTGATTGGGACCGAGACAATAATGGATGAGTAAGGAAAAGAGTGATGGACTCAAGAATCCTTCCTTCAGAGCATAATGGAAAGGTTGACCTAGCAGTAAGTAAATAACTCCAAGGATGATAGTCAAGAATAGTCAAAAAGGCCAGTGGAGACAGATAGTGGATTCTCATGATGATTAGGAAAGTGAGACTAAAATGAGGGGGAATTAATGAGGTCAATGACTAGGACAATACAAAATGGTGATTTAAATAGTGAGACTCTAAGGGTGACTCATTGTAGGATGCTTCGAACAAAATCGACTAGGGATTCTACCCAAAGAGTTGATATACGTTGCAAGTATTCTAATGAGCACTTTTGATGGTTTCCCACTGAAAAAAGGAATTGGGATGGTAGTAAAAGCACAGAGATAAATGCTTGAAAGACAATCAAGTGAATCAAGTCAAAGAGGATGATGAAGCATCCGAGGGGTGAGCACTGATGATAATCTCCTTGGAGGTAGATGAATGGTGGAAAAATATCACAAACGATCTTGATAGTATGGATGAAGTCGTGGTTTTATGATATAGTGAAAAGAGTAGAGAATAATGCTATCAAAATAAATACTACTCGGGTGTCCAGGGTAAGAGGTCGATGATCATGGAGAGAATGAGCACGAGGAAAATTTTCGAGTCAAAGAATATATGGACTCTTGATCCTAAAGGGGACACAACAACATGGGTTTCAAAATACAAGGGGTGGCTAATATAGAGAAAATCATGTAGGTAAATCACTATCACCAAGCAAGAAGGAATGCAAAGGTGGATGGACTTGGCTAGTTTCCTGAACGAGGGTGGGGAGGGGGTGTTCCTATAGGAATAGTTGGAAGGAAAAAAACAAGGCTAATTCAACATATTCAGATGGAATAGAATATCCATATGCTAGTTTGAAAAAGTATACTTGAAGGATTGGTAACGAACCTGATGCTGTAAAAAGGCAGAACATAAAGGATGTCCAAAACAAGTGCTTACATACATGGAAATAGTACTACAATGTAAAAGTGAATTTGAAAATAAAGCCATCGGTGTAGACAACATGAAAAATGAAGATATAGGACCTGATGTTGTAAAAAGGAAGAACATAAATGATGTTAAAAAAAAGTGCTTACATACATGGAAATAGTACTACAATGTAAAAGTGCATTTGAAAATAAATCCATTGGTGTAGACAACATGAAAAATGAATATATAGGACCTAAGTTGTAGACCTCAAGGGAAAATAAGGGTTTTCAGATGAAGTACCTCACCACAAAAGTTACTAACATCATGGGGAAGAGCTTGAAACAAGGAATAGGTGGTGAAGATGACACACCAAATGAAGCTCATATGAAATCATATGGAATGAAAGAAAATTGAGAAAGCTTAACAAATATATGATGAGATCCCCAAATCCCAAATTCATTGTCATTGTTTTGAGTTGCCCGTGGGAGCCAAAAATTCTGAAGACGATATCTTGGATTATGAACGTCCATTTTCAATTCTACAAGTTGTAGGTTAGAGATGTGAATCACCTCTTTCATTTTATCCATTTCATTTCATATATTAATGTGTTATGGGCCTGGTGAAGCCCTGGAAGGGTTTTGGATTAGTGTGTAGTTATTGAGGGATTTCCTTCATGTTACACATAGGAAATCCACTGATAGCTATATCCTCTACACAATTGCAGGCCAAATTGTGTGCACACTGGAAGCACATCTATTCAGTGAACAAATGAACATTGAGGGCGCGATGAGATTTCTCTCTGGACAATTGCATTGATCAAAATTGCATGGATGGGTTTATTTATTTGCCCACTAGAGACATATTCTAGTGCAGATAAAGGATTACCCTTACAAGGGTATGGGAGGATATTCAAAGATCCCACAACCTCCTAGCCAAGCATGGGGACTGGAGGGTAACTGAAAATGCATGCTTATTTTTATTTGTATTTACATACCATCATATATTGTAGTAAGATTTTTGTATGACAATATCATATTTTTATACTATATGTGCAGATGTGGCACCAGTGAGGCCGTTAGGCCAACAAAAATGAGGCCAAGTCGAGGCAACCGATTCTTCTCCACCAGCCCTGAGATGCAGATGAGACCTATATGTTGTAGAGTGAAGGCTCCTGGATGAATTATCTAAGTAGATTTACTAGCTACTAGAGGAGTGTTAGAGAAGGGATGTAAATGATTTTACAAGGCATTGATTTAGTTCTACTTTGGAGTGCCAATTCAGTGGCACCCAATCATGAGGAGGATTTTTGTGGCAACCTAGGGGATAAGGGACATAGCTAGAGGATCCCTACCCCATCAACCCATCATCCTCTTGCTGATAATGACAACAAGGACAATGATGAGGATGAGGATGATGATGAGTAGGCAATTAGTGGAATGGCCTCTTTTGCATGATATCTTTGGATACGTATCACATTTTTGATGGAGCATGGACTTTGATGTAAACATTATTGTTTTTGATGATGATGACGATGGAGGTCCATTGAAAATGAAATTGGTCTATCGAACTTTAAGAAAAGTAAGAGATTAATTGGATTTCTTTAAAATGTTATTTTGATGCTTGAAAAACATTAAGAGAAGCGTTCCAAGGTCCCTAAAGTTTCGATGACTTAGAAGCAGAATTATGACAAATATTTGGAAATTGGGATCTAATTTGGGTATACGCAAGGCATTTTAGGAGAAAGTGATTTTCATCTTCAAATCTTTTGGTGTCACACATGTGACAAATTCTTTCTTGCAATGTCATTTTGGGGATTTCCCAACGCCCAATTTCATTATGCAACTCATGAGAATTAGTTCTTATTTTAACAATATTGATTCTCTTCTTTACTCTAGTCAAAATAGAGAGATACTTTTGATATTCAAGGTTAGGGTTAACCACCTCCTTATAATATCTAAATTTTCTTTTATCCTTTAATTCTTTATCATACCCTATATTCTCCTTAAATTTAGCTTGTATAATATTTTTAATATCATCGATATTATGCGAAATAACGTTTTCTTTTATTCCCTAATGATTTAGCCAAGACTTGGCATTATTACTTCCTTTCATTTTGATGTGTTTCATGACTGAACCTTATATGTGATTGATGCAATGATGATATGCATATCTATTTTTTACTTGTGATTATGATGATAATAGTTATGCTTATATACATGTATGGTTTACTTTCGCTTTCATGTTAAATTAATTAAATTCCTATCTAGAATGTAATTTGTAGTATGATCTACAAAGTTATTGAGACTCTTGGGAACATGAATGAATGTAATGGATTCAAACTATCTAACCGATTGTCTAACTTGTAGATACTTTCTAAATAGGGAAGGATCACGAATTCAATAACAATTGTTCAAATGTGAAACGAGCAAGTGAGAATTGAGATGAGCATGAAGGTGACAAGTGCATAATTGAAGGGAATTTCTCAACAAACCAATCACAACATCATATTCAACTTGATTATTGGTGGAAAAACCAATACATACACCATTGAGATGGAAGAACAAATGTGAAGGGAAATAAATGGCATAAGCTACAAAGATGAGATTCTAAGTGTAATGATTCACACCATTACCAAAACTGATGTAACATGGAGGTTGACAATCCAACTGAAAAGACCATGAAGGTAGTTCAGAAGGCTCACAATTAAAAAACAAAAAACTCAAAATGCGGAGGTGTAAATCGTAAATTTTGGGATTTTGGCCGATGGAAGTTCGAGATGTGGGGTGCACGAACTCCCGATACCCAAAACCTCGAAATGCCGAAAAGATCTGCGCCGTTGATCTGAGGAGGGGATCTGACCGTTGGAGTCCTTGCTTGGAATGGAAGTGGGTGCATGAATGCGTACCACGTGCCAGTGAGTCAAGAAGACAGGTGAGAGTCGTGGGACTCGATGACGTCACCAAAGGTGACATAGACCCTCCTGAACGTACCACGTGCCACGGTGGTGAAGGGCGACAACTGTGCTATGGGCCCAGAGAATAAAGTAATTAACGATTTTGAAATTCACAAAGGAGGAGCACGAAGGCTCAACACTCCAACTCGCGAAGTCGCGAGTTGGTGAAGAAGTGCTAGCACTTATCCCTAGCCTACGGTCATGCGTAGTAGGCACTAGCGAGGAGGGAGCCATAGCCGTGTCGCATCTTGGGTATCGACATTTGGAGGAAATGAGTCAAGGGTCTTCGACTCATGAACTCGCGAGATCGCGAGTTGCAGAAGGGTGACTTTGGTTACGAAGATTTAACTGTTGGATCTTCGTGGACCGAAATTCCGAAGTTCTGAAGTCCCAGAATTTGCGGAGCCGGAGAGAGCTCAAAAAACTTTGTGAAGTCAAAACGTTTTTCTTGTTCACATTGGCTTATGAATGTTGTAAGTTTTCTTGAAGGGTTAAGGCCTGACAAAATTTGGTTGGTTGTACGTCGTGTGTGCATATTTCAACGAGTGTCAGGGCAGCCGAAAACTGACACCGAGTATGGAATTGAAAGAGGTGCAAAATGCCTCCAAAACAGAGGACGAAAGGGTAGGAAGGAATGTCAACCTGGGAGTCGAAGGAACAAACTCTAATGGGCACGGAAAAGAGATGGATAAGGAAGAACATATGATGAAACTCATTGAAAGATTGCATAAAGATGCCTAGGCTCGCCTGGCTGATAACCAAAATCTCATGAAAATCAGGGGTCGACAGGGTGAATTCAACTTAAAAATGTTGAAGAGCCTGGAAAGAATAGAAAAGAAATTGGGAAAAGAGAGTGACACAAGCAGATCAAGAAGTGTTAGAAACCCTGAGAGGAGAAGAAGATCGAGGAGTGGTAGCAGACATTACCGTCTCTCCCCGAAGCATTCTGGTAAGGAAACAGACAGTAGTTCAAGCCCGTCCCCTACCAGAAAACACCGAAAATCTGGAAGGAATGAATTTAAAGGAGAAATCAACAAGATTAAAACGCCTACATTCGATGGTGAACATAAGAAGGAAGAAGATCCCGAAACATGGTTGCTGGGTATGAAGAAATACTTCCAACTGCAGAAGGAAGAATTGCAATGTACCAACTGAAAGGAAAAACATCCATGTGGTGGGATCAGTTGGCGCAGGTGCAACACATCAGAGAGAAGAAATACCTAACCAAAAGATACTATGAAAGAAAGATGAAGGAGTTCTTTGAACTCAAGTTGGGCAGCATGACCATTGATAAGTATGAACAAAGTTTTCTGGAACTATTGAAGTATGTTCTGTTCATCAAAGACGAGGCTGCCAAAATTCAGAGCTATCTGAGTGGACTGCCACCTTCCATTGGTGACAAGATTCAATATTACGATCCTAAGACCATGGAAGAAACCATAAGAAGGGAGAAATTATTATACGAACAACAAAGAGAAAATCCTACCGTTCGGAAGGCTTGGGATGACCATAAGAGGTTTAAGAAAGAACAAAGACAGAAGGGAAACATGCCTCCCTTTTTCAGGAACAGTCCTTGGGGACAGTCATCTTTTAGAGAGCCCAAGAAAGTTGAAGGGAGTGAGCAAATGCTAAGGCCTCCACCTATGGAGTGTTGGGGCTATAAAGGGAATCATAGGTACAAAGACTGCCCCCACAGAAAAGATAAAGCGAGAACTGTCCATACTGTTCAACAAGCTGAAAAAGTGGAGGATATGGGCAACAAAATGTCGAGGATCTACATAGCCCTAGACAACAAGCAAGCATAATTTCAATCACACATGATTGAAGTGGAAGGTACAATCAACAACCGACCACTTGTTATTTTAATTGATTCAGGGGCTAGCCATAGTTATATAGATCCTAGAGTGGTGGACAATTTTCATTTAACAAGAAGCAAACATGAAAAGTCTTGGCTAGTGAAGTTGGCCACAGGAACCAAAAGGAAGGTCACTGAATTGGTTAAGTCCTGTTCAATAGACATGAAAGGAATCAACACTAAGGCTGAATTGGACATTCTGCCTTTAGGCTCATACGATTGCTTAGTTGGGATGGACTGGTTGGACCAGCACCATGCCCTTCTGGACTACCGTAACAAGAGGTTTACATGCCTGAACGAAGAGGGAAATCAGGTAACAATCCAAGGAATTCCCAGGGCCGTGGCTGTTAGGGAAATCTCAGCCATGCAGCTGAAGAAATGTTACCGGAAAGGATGTCAATTATTTGAGCTCGGGTGGAAGAAGCCTCTCGAGATGTAGTCTCGAATCTGGAAGACCACGAGGTACTCAAAGAGTTCAAGGACGTATTTCAGGAGGTACCTGGACTACCTCCGAAGAGGGACATCGATTTTTCTATAAATTTGATGCCCAGAGCAGCTCCAGTTTCGAAGGCTCCTTATAGAATGAGTATGCCAGAGCTAAAAGAATTGCAATTGCAGCTCGAAGAGATACTAAAGAAGGGATACATTCACCCCAGTGTGTCACCTTGGGGAGCCCTAGTCCTATTCGTGAAGAAGAAATATGGGACGATGAGGCTGTGCATTGATTTTCGGCAGTTGAATAAGGTAACTGTCAAGAACAAGTATCCTCTGCCAAGGATCGATGATCTTTTTGATCAGTTGAAGGATGCAATTTTTTTTTCAAAAGTAGATCTTAGATCTGGATATCACCAAGTGAGAATAAATGATGAGGACATTAGCAAGACTGCCTTCAGAACAAGGTACGGTCATTATGAATTCACAGTGGTGCCGTTTGGACTAACAAATGCACCTGCTGTTTTCATGTGCTTAATGAATGGAGTGTTCAAAGATTATTTGGACAAGTTTGTCATAGTCTTCCTGGACGATATCTTGGTGTATTCCAAGATAGAGGAAGAACATGAGCAACACCTGATAATGGTGCTGCAGGTGTTGAGAGGACACCAGCTATACACAAAACTGAACAAGTGCTCATTTTATCAAAGGCAGATTCATTACTTGGGGCACATTATATCAAAGGGATCGCTATGGATCTTGAAAAGGTTGAGGCCATTCGAGAATGGTCAACGCCAAGGAATGTGGCAAAAGTTAGATCTTTTATGGGTCTGGCAGGCTACTATAGAAGGTTTATAGCCGGATTCTCAAAGATAGCTCACCCTATCACTTCCTTGCAAAGGAAGGAGAAGAAGTTCCAGTGGACTGAAGAATGTTAGAGCAGCTTCCAGCGATTGAAGCAGCTACTAACCAGCGCTCCAATCCTAAATATTGCAGATCCAAATAAGGATTACGTAGTGTGCACCGATGCGTGTAAGGAGGGGCTAGGAGGAGTTCTCAGCCAAGAGGGATTTGTAATTTTTTATGAGTCCCGAAAGATGAAAGAACATGAAAGGAATTATGCCACTCATGATTTAGAGCTGGCAGCAATCGCCCACGCATTGAGGAAATGGAGACATTAACTCATGGGAAGGATATTCGAATTAAGAACAGACCACAATGGTCTGAAATATTTATTTGATCAGCTGACTTTAAATGCCAGGCAAATAAGATGGCTGGAGTTTCTATGTGAATATGACTTTGATATCAATCATATCAAAGGGAAAGGAAATAAGGTGGCTGATGCACTCAACAGAAAAGTGCACGAATTACATGCTCCAACCATTAGCATGTACATGACTGAGATTAAAGATAGAATTTTGGAAGCTGCAAATGCTGATTTGCAGTACATAGGTTTAGCAGCAAAGCTACAACAACGTGAGAGACCACAGACCAAGGAAAGTTACACCTTGGGAACTGATGGCTTACTTCTGTATAAAAACAGAGTGTATGTACCCAATGTCCAAGAATTGAAGCTGGCAATTCTAAAAGAAATGCACAATGTGGCTTATGTTATACATCTTGGATATCAAAAGACTATGGCAGCAGTCAAAAGCCTTTATTTTTGGCTGGGTATGAAGAAAGAAATCACTAAATACATCACTAGATGTATGGAGTGCCAAAAGGTTAAGGCTGAGCATAGGCACACAGCAAGGTTGTTGCAACCTTTACCCATTTCTGAATGGAAATGGGACATGGTAACAATGGATTTTATCACCGGACTACCTAGAACAAACAAGCATCATGATTCAATCATGGTGGTGGTGGACAAGCTTACTAAATCTGCCCATTTTATTCCACTGAAAACCACCCATAGGGCAGCTGATATCTTCTTAAAAGAAGTGGCACACTTACATGGAATTCCTAAGACAATTGTGTCTGATAGGGACCCGAAATTCACCTCGAATTTCTGGAAAGGACTGTTCAAGGGATTTGGAACAAATCTGAACTTTAGTACAGTGTATCATCCTGAGTCTGATGGTAAAACAGAAAGGGTGAACAGGGTAATAGAAGACATATTGAGAATGTATGTGATGGATAAATCATCAAGGTGGGAAGACTACCTGCATTTGGTAGAATTCGCCTACAATAATGGGTATCATGCATCATTGAAGATGAGCCCATTCAAAGCACTTTATGGAAGAAAGTGCAACACTCCAGTGAGCTGGGATAATCCAGTTGATAGAGTAGTCGTTGGGCCTGAACTGCTCAAAGAGATGGAAGATCAAATGATAAAAATTAAACGGAATCTGAAAGCTGCCCAGGATAGGCAGAAAAGTTACGCTGACAGTAACAAAACCCATAGAGAATTCAAAGTGGGTGACCATGTTTTCCTGAAAGTGAAGACTAACAGGAGTTCCCTGAAGTTGGGAAGTTGC
>ML793559.1:317595-332259 GCA_009831015.1 Picea engelmannii
AAGTTGCGCCAAATTGGCAACAAGATTTTGTGGGCCATTTGAGATCCTGGAAAGGATTGGGCCAGTTGCATACATGCTTGCATTACCTGCATCTATGACTGTACATAATGTGTTTCATGTTTCACTGCTTAAGAAATATGTACTTGATGCTAATCATGTTATTGATTGGAATGTGATTCAGGTGGAACCAGAGGGTGTCCTGCAAGTGCATCCTGTGCGCATATTGGAAAGGAAAAACAAACAACTCCAGAATCGAGCTATAGAGCTTGAAAAGGTCCAGTGGACTTGGTACAGTCCTGAGGACGCGACATAGGAGCATGCAGATGCTATGCGGGCAGAGTACACACATCTTTTTGAAAATTTTGAAAGGCTTGTAGAGACAGTGTAAGTTGCACTTAGGACAATGCAGAAATAAGGGGAGGGGAATTGTAGTGTCCCCAAGGCCAAGCCCTGTTGTAAATCATGTTCTGAAAGGAATTGTAATTATGTTTATAGGCTGGTGAGCCAAGTTTTTATAAACTAGTGGCTTATGTGTTTGTTAGGCTAGGGAGCCTAAGTGTTGAAGGCCAGGAGCTTGCTATTGTATATGTAATCATGTAGAACAATTAATAAAAATTTGTAAACACCGCCAGGTGTAGACCGACCACGATGAATGAGTGAAGGGGGACTAAGCATCCATAGAGAGGGCAAGGAATTAGAGGCTGGAAGGTGGGAAAAGGGGATAAGTGTTTAGACTAGGGGGCTTAAGCTTGGGAATAATATTTTATTATTATTCCAAAAGAACATGTGCCATTTATATTTTTATCCTAAGTTTCGACCAAGGGAAGGTGATGCGTGCTGGTGGAACGCATGCAGTCTCCAGGGCGACAAGTGTCAACCCTGGTGCATGCGAATAAAATGGCCAGGGTGGACCGTGAGGGGGTTCCTTCTCCCATTCGATCGGACTGCCTGAGCGTGCATGGGATCTGAGTAGTACGATTGACCTGAGTTCTGTAGAGAACCTTCATGCGTCCCTATGATCCGAAAATTCTGTGTCTGGCTCTGAGAAAACCCGTGTATACCTCCGTATTGAACCAGAAGCCTGTGATCGATTATGAAAGAGCCGGTTTCACCTCTGTTTGAACCGGAAAAGCCCGTGTTGTGTCTGGAGAATCCGTGTACATCCTCTATCCGAAATGGAACTTGTGCATGGAGTCCATGTCCTGAAGCCACGACTGTGAGGCCATCCTGTGATTGCTGAACTAGTTTGGGAAAGTCTGTGTCTATTTTCCCCATGGGTTGTTGTGGCCATGTAGTACTGGACTGCGTGTGGCTTGTTGGCCTATGAGTGATTCTCTCCAGGTGAGAGAGTGCGTAGAGGAAGGAGAGAACTCCTGGAAGGAACCTTGTAGCTGCCACAGAGCCCAGAGACTTCCGGTCTAGCCTGTTGCTGTAACCTAAGGCAAGGGAGGTTAGCAGCCGAAGGACTGTCCAGGTGATAGAGAAGGTGTATACTCCTGGGGTGGAACAGGCATGTGGGGAATGAGGGTCTGTGGGCAGTGAGTGTGAGAGTTTCCTAGGAGAGAACTCCATCCTTGTGGATATGTGTTTTTTCCCTGTAACCTCAGCCTAGCCTAGGATTCCTTGTCTCGGGGTGGAGCTTAGTCCCTACTCGGGGGTGACCCATTGTTGAGCTTAATGAGTAGTGCGGTCTAAGGCTGGGAGGTTCGTGGAAGGCATGCACTTGGTTGGTGGAATCTACCATTGTTAAAATATAAGTATCTGATTATGCTTTAATCATGTTTTGGCATGACTGTGCTGCTTATGTTATCATGAATTCCGCTGTGTATATGAATTAATATTAAATAGTACTGATTGTTGATTATGGCAGTAATTCGTATGAATACTCTGTGTTGAATGTGTTTAACTTGTTTTAAATGCATGTGATTAATTATTAGTGAGAATGTTGTTATTCCGCGTAGTAACACCTACAGAGTAGTGAGCGAAAGGGGTGTTACAGTTTGGTTGCAAATAATGACAATTCCTCAGAAGACACCGATAATGACTCTTCTTGTGAAGATAAGGAAAATGACTTCATGATTATGGCCAAAGAGGATTATGATAATAAAAGCATAGGCAGTGATGATAATGATGAAGAAGCTGTGGTTGATATGGAAGGAGAACTGATCAGTGCACTGGAAGAAATTGATAGACTCAGAATTAAGAACAGAAAGCAAAAACAATTGTTGATACAGTTCGAGAAAGACAGTAAAAAGCCTGATGAAGACTTTGCTCTGCTGAAAGTGGAATTAGAAGAGGCAAAGAAAATAGAAGACATACTGAAACAACAATTGTCAGAGAAGAAAGTCAGGTGTGAAGCCTTAGAAGAAGAGATAGTAAAAAYYARAAAAKAAATGGARAARTTTAAAGGATTRYATCAYCAAAATMTGCCAAGTATTAAAGCCTYAGAAGRATTAACCTCCATTCTAAATYADCAAAGAAATTCARARTTGAAAKMTRGATTGGGATATGAAGAAGGATSAAGTAGTGRYCATCCAAGTAATACARAATCTATCAAGTTTGTCAAATCCTCAAACATTGACAACARTYAMTCTGCARAAACAAAGAARGAAAATYAGYCAYCAASAAGRAATGAAAGRAAAWRMMCYAGAACMGAATTTGYAGAMCARAAAKWTKATCGGCATGAAAGAAATCGACCTCCTCAAAGAAGACAGATTTTTTCAAGGTACAAAGATTTTTTCTATGGTTATTGTTTTTTCTGCTCTAATTTTGGTCACAAAGCTATAAACTTTTCTTTAAGATTTAGATATGAACAATCAAGATATTCAATGAATAACTATCTTCCACAACAAAGAATGAGACAGCCAAGCAACAAACAATCACAGACTATAAATCATGTGATGACTGGGAGAAGGACACAGGTGAAACACAACAACAGTTATGAGCATAACAATCGTTATGATCTATTATTCAGTGAACCAGAATGTTACAACTGTCATAATTATGGACATAAAGCTACAAACTGTCGCTTAAGGAAATACAATCCAGACTTGAACCTCACTGCTGAAAATGTCAAGGTTTGGAAGAAGAAAGCAGATGACAAGTGTGGACTAGTATTATCAGCCCAAAAACAAAAGAATCCCTGGTATATTGATAGTGGATGTTCCAAACATATGAATGGAAACAAAATTAAGTTTCTAACTTTAAGTGAAAACAAATTAGGGAATGTAGCTTTTGGAAATGATGCACCAGGAAAAATAAAAGGTAAAGGAATGGTAAGCCTGAGTAATGGCAAAGGAAAATCTCAAGATGTATTGTTTGTAGATGGTCTGAAACATAATATACTAAGTGTTAATCAAGTTTGTGACAAAGGATGTGAAGTTGTTTTTACTTCTAAAGACTGTAAAATAAAGGCTTTGAGTTTAGGACAACTGATTGCAAAAGGGATAAGAACAAAAAATAATGTCTATGTGTTAAAAGAAGAAAAAGAAGAATGTCACTTAAGAAAATATGATGAAAGTTGGCTGTGGCATAGGAGATTTGGTCACCTAAATTTTGATCACATAATCAAACTCAAAAACAATGGGGCAGTAAAAGATCTTCCGAAGATATCAAAGCCATATGACTCTGTTTGTAAACCATGTCAGATAGGAAAGCTTACTCGCACTCAATTCAAATCTAAAAACTTTCCTTCAACATAAAAACCTCTCCAATTAGTACATATTGATCTATGTGGACCATCAAGGAAAGAAGGTACAGGAAAAGAAAATTACTTTATGTTGATAATTGATGATTATTCTAGACTAACTTGGGTTGCCTTTTTGAAAGAAAAATCTGAAGCAGTTGAAAAATTCGAAGTGTTTAAGGCTTTGACTGAGAATCAAACAGGAAAAAGATTAAAGGCAGTAAGGTCTAATAGAGGAGGAGAGTTTAGTTTAGGGAACTTCAAAGAGTTCTGTGATAAACATGGGATCAAAAGAGAGTACACAATTCCAAGGACTCCACAACAAAATGGAGTTGTTGAGAGGTAGAATAGGTTAGTACAGCAAATGGAAAGATCAATGATGAATGAAAGGAACATAACTCAGACATATTGGGTGGAAGCAATTCATACAGTTGTTCATATCCTTAACAAAGCTCATTTCAGGCCACACAGTGACAAGACTCCTTATGAACTATGGTTTGGAAGACCTTCTTCAATCAAGCATTTTAAAGTCTTCGGGAGTAAATGTTATATCAAGAACAATGATGAAAATATTGGCAAATATGATGACATGGCTGATGAAGGTATCTTCTTGGGTTATGCTACAAATAGTAAAGGGTACATATGATACAATAAGAGACTGCATAAACTAGTTGATTGTATAGACATAAAAGTTGATGAAGAGATCCCGGTCAAGAATGTAAGAAGTGTTGAACCAAGAACATAAGATATAGTTGAAGATGAAGATGAATAGGTCCAAGGGTCAGAAAGAGAAGAATTTGAATCAGATGAAGACACAAATACTCCAACTGACACAAATCATCAAAAAGAAGCAAAATCACCTCTCAGAATTGTTAAAAAGAAGCATCCTGAAAATCAGATAATTGGAGATATAAATAAAGGAGTTCAGACAAGAAGGAAATTCATTAAAGACTCAAAACAATCTCAGGTTGCTTTTTTACCTATGACTGAACCTAAATTTTTTGATGAAGCCAACAAGCATGATGATTGGATTAGAGCTATGAATGAAGAACTAGATCAGATTGAGAAGAACAATACTTGGGAGCTTGTCCCTAGACCTGAAGATAAAAATATAATAGGTTCCAAATGGGTGTTCAAGAATAAAATGAATGAAAAAGGACAAGTTGTTAGAAATAAAGCCAGATTGGTCTGTAAAGGATATGCACAAGTTGAAGGTCAGGACTTTGATGAAACCTTTGCACCAGTGGCAAGATTGGAAGCCATCAGAATGTTTCTTGCCTATTCATGTCATAAAAACTTTAAAGCTTATCAGATGGATGTTAAGTCAACATTTCTTAACGAAGATCTATAGGAAGAAGTATATATGGAGCAACCTGAAGGATTCTCATTGACAGATAATCCTAATTATGTTTGTAAGCTGAAGAAGGCCTTATATGGACTAAAACAAGCACCACGAGCTTGGTATTATAGACTGGACACATTTTTACAAGAAAAAAGGTTCAAGAAAGGTACTGTTGACAGTAACCTTTACATTAAGTCTGAAGGTGATAATTTACTAATTGTTTTGGTTTATGTAGATGATATTATTTTTGGCTGTACTAATGAATCATCTGTCCAGTGGTTTTCTAAATCTATGCAAACAGATTTTGAAATGTCCATGATAGGAGAACTGTCATATTTTCTTGGCTTACAAGTAAAACAAAGTTCTGTAGGAATATTTATTTCTCAAGAAAAATATTTGAAAGAGATGTTGAAGAAATTTCAGATGGAAGATTCCTCTCCAGTTAGCACACCTATGGTGGTTGGTTGCAAGCTGAGTAAAGATGATATCTCACCTGATGTTGATCAAAAGACATATCACTCTATGATAGGTAGTCTTCTGTACATCACAGCTTCCCGTCCTGATATAATGCAAGCTGTTGGAATGGTAGGTCGTTATTAGTCTGCTCCTAAACAAATTCATTTGGTAGCTGTCAAAAGGATATTTAAATACTTGAAGGGAACAATGACTTATGGTCTGTGGTATCCCATAAATCAGAATTTCCAGTTAACTGCTTAGTCAGATGCAGATTGGGAAAACTATGTTGATGAGAGAAAAAACACCGGTGGAGGAGCATTCTTTCTGGGTGACTCATTAGTTGCATGGCTTAGTAAAAAGAAAGGATCCATTTCATTATCCACTACAAAGGTAGAATACATTGCTGCTACTACTTGCTGCACACAAATTTTATGGATGATACAAACTCTTGCAGATCTGAAGGTAACTTACACTGATCCCATTCCAATTCACTGTGATAACGCCAGTGCCATTAGTGTCTCCAAGAATCCTGTTCTTCATTCTAAGACTAAGCATATTCCAATAAAGTACCATTTTCTCAGAGAACAAGTTACAAACAAAATTGTTCAACTGAATTATATACCTTCTACATAATAGATTGCAGATATATTTACAAAACCATTAGCAACAACCCCTTTTGGATATCTTCGTCAAAAGTTGGGGGTTATAATTTCTTGTGTCTAATTTGTTCACCTGGTCAGGGGGAGTACTTATTGAATATCTGGTGTATTTCCAAGATGCTCATAGTTGACAGGGGGAGTATGTTTTGAAACAGCTTAGGGAGAGCATGTTTCTTCTTTGACATTGATGTCAAAGGGGGAGAAAAGAGTCTGGGAGGAGAGTCCGAATGCATGTTGCATGTAGGTGTTTGTGTTTCCATCAATGCCAAAGGGGGAGATTGTTGGAAAATATTTAACAGATAGCGAATGCTTGTCATTGATGGCAAGTACAACAATGAAGATGGCATGAGTACAACAATGAGAAGACGCTGTAGAGAAGATTCGAGATTTGAATAAGCTCAGAAGAGATAGTGCAGAGGATTGTTGGCAGATCATCGGTGGAAAGATCAGAGTAAGTGGAACAAAGTAAGATCATGAAGAGAAGCAACATTTCTGATCGTTGGATCCCATTCAAAATTTTCGAAAGAAGGAGGACCATCAGATCTGTTAGTAGACAAGAAGAACGTTCAAAAGAGGAGGACAAATCTCAGGCGTCAGATCTAAGCGTGAGGATTCGTTGGATCATGAAAAACTTTCACGTTCATTAAAGTGCAAGGAGAAACGAGCATACAAAGTCCCGAAAGAAGGAGAACCGTCCATATTCAGGCATGACACGTGGACATAGATCAACATTTCGATGACTGGAAAGTCAAAAGTAAGAATTGATCCAACCTCTCATCTCCCAAAATCATGATTTAATTGCAGCCATCAGATCAAGGTGTGATCTGGACTGTCGACTCCATTTCGGAGTTTCGCGACTCGCGACTTGGAGAGGCAAGAAATATGACCATTGAAATTGCGATTTAATCGCAGCCGTCAGATCAAGGTGTGATTTTGACCGTTGACTCGATTTCGGAGTTTCGCCTATCGCGACTTGAAGAGGTAAGAAACAAAACCATCGAAATCATGATATGCGAAATCGCGATTTAATCCCAGCCGTCAATTCACGATGTGTTTTGGACCGTTGATCTGATCTCCAACTCGGAGCTTCACCTATCGCAACTTGGAGTGACAAGGATCTCTATCGAAGGAATCGTGAGATGCGAATTCACGATGAGATCTGGACCATAGATTCATCGAACGCATGGACCATTGATCTAAGCTTCATTTCAACGTTTCGCTTATCGCAACTTGGAGTGACAAGGACCTCCATCGAAGGAATCGCGAGATACAAATTCACGATGAAATATGGACCGTAGATTCATCGAGATCATGGACCATTGATCTCAGCTCCATCTCAGGGTTTCGGGGATCGTGACTTGGAGAGTCGAGATGCCTCATCTCCAGACTCACGAAAGGCGAATTCACGAAAATCACTTTTTGCATAAGCGCTTGATCTTGGCCATGGTCATATAGAGGAAGGAGCTAGCGCATAAAAGCTCTGTATCGGAGCTTTGGAGATCACGACATGAAGTGTCGAGACACTTGGCCACAGGTATTCTGAAATTCTGAAACCCGATTTAAAGGCAAGATTAATAAAGTTCATCGAATGGTGCAGATAAACTTGAATATGATCAGAGGGCTACTGTTCTCTCTCATAGTTAATTCATCAGTTACGAATCAGTTAGGAAAACTAATTCATGATTTCTAATTGGTTGGCGTTTCAGTTGCCGAGATGGTTTTTTTTTTTTTTTTTTCTATAGAAGATTCGAAGTGCAATTGCTACGGGTGTGGTGCATAAAAGAAGAAGATACAGACTATGCGCGATGCAGGTTCTGGATGAAAAATGAATTAAACTATAAGAAAGGGAAAATCATAGAATGTGTAGTGTGAGACTGGGAATATGCGCAGTGTGAGATAAAACTCAAAGAAGAGTAACAGATGATGAAAAGACTTGAAGCAGAGCATAATGAAAGAACAATTTGAGGCAGAGAAGAATGACAGAACAATTTGAAGTAGAGAAGAATGACAGAACAAGTTGAAGCAGAGCAGAATGACAGAACAAGTTGAAGAAAACCAGATTTAAAGAACAGAGATGAAGTGGTAAGAATTGATTTATCTGTGTAGTTGGTTGTTTAATTATTCATTGATATTCTAGGGTGGTTGGGAGGTCCTAGAGAGGACTTTTGTCCTCAGAGGTTCAAGTGGGAGCTTGAACACATGGAGTTGTAGCTTCCATCTGGTTGTAGCTAGAGAAACCAGGGTGGCAGGGTGGTGCAAGGGAGAACAAGTGTTCTCTGTTATACAGGTTGGAGCCTGTGTAACTAGAAGTTGGTGCTTCCATCCAGTTGGTGCTGGAACATTAGGGGAGTTGGTGCTTCCTTCTAGTGGGTGCTAGAGAAACAAGAGAGTTGGTGCTCTCAAACTAGTTGCAACTTGTAAAATAGAGGTATCAGCCTCACATTGAGTTGGTGCTCAATTATAGACGATGTACAGAACTTAAAAGACTGCCTATCATTTCGAAGAAGAAGAGGTTTTCTCCCTTTATGAGTTTCCTCGTGAAAATCTGTCTCTGTGTATACCTTATGTGTGACTGATGCTCTTTAATTTTACTATCCATATGCTGTATAATGTTGATGATCACTTGAAGAAATATTAAGAATGTTTTAATAGACTTAAAATTGTTTAAGCACAATAACAACTGATTCAACCCCCCCTCTCAGTTGTCTTAGTAATTTCAACACTACCATCATGAGATAGATGATGACCAAATTTGTGAGTGCATAAGGAAACAAGAATGTCACTATACCAAGGATCATTTGACGAAATAGTGAACAAGTGCTTGTCAAGGAGTTCATCATTGAGGGGAGAATCAATTTCACCAGAATTACAAGGTGTAGTAAGGCTAGGGGAGCCCTTTCCTTAGGGATGAAATCTTGGAAATTATGACAATATCGCTTCACTATTTGGATGCATTTGGAAAATAAGGTAGGCCATAAATAATTGACTCTAACAATATTCTAGGTAGTAGCCATCTTGGAAAGATGGCCACTATAAGCACTTCTATGACAATCATTTAAGACTTTCTCGACTCATCAAGAGTGAAGCAATGATACGAGATGGTGTCGACTCCTCATCCATATGAGACATCACCAATGAGATATTGGGGAGCTTGGTGACTAATGCAACATCTATCATCACAGGATAGACGAGGACCAAATTTATGAGTGCATAAGGAAACAAGAATGTCACCATACCAAGGATTGTTTGACAAAATAGTGAACAAGTGCTTGTTAGGGAGTTCATCATTGAGGGGAGAATCAATTTCACCTATAGGTAGATCAAAGATAAAATTTTGGTACACACAATTAAATCAACTTTGCCAAGATCATCAATTTTATCTTTGACTATTGGATCTTTGGAAAGATGGATATGCCTTTGTTCCAGTCATACTGGAGACATGTTGATCCATGTATCAATATGGTGTTCCAAAATGGTAGGACTGAGTGTTTTCATTTTAGAATAAGACTAGGAAAGAATGTCATGAAAATCATGGAAAATATATTTATATTCCACCACCTTTCGGGAGAACAACAACTGCTAAGAATAATGTGTTTAGTGACACTAGGATGAACCAAAATATCCACTTTAATGGTGGGATAAATGTTGGCCATGTTTCCTTCCTTGAACGTTTGTGGAGCTAGAATTGGATTTTTGAACTAAAAGACATGCTTGGGAGGTACAAAATACTTAGATTCGATATATAATTGATTGGAAGACTTGTCAAATGTGAAATCATCCCGAGAGAGAAGTGGATGAGAAATCCATAGTGGAAGAAGTAAAGGGTGCCAAAGTAATCAAGGTGAAACTCATAGAGATGCCAAACAAACATAAAGGATAATCAGTAGACATTGAATATACCAAGTAGGAAATTTAATGGATAGGTGTCATACCCTCACTCATATTACTAGGGAGTATAACTTCTTCCAAAGTCATGGATTGTGAGACAACAAAATTCTAGTGAACTTCCACAAGTGTTGTTCTAAACTTATGGAGTTTCGGAAAATTGTGGGAATAATGGACATAAACATCACATAATGCACAATGATGGTTATTATTCAATGATTTGTTTGACCATTTTTTAGTGTTAGGAGGAGAGGTTGGGAATTTTGAGTACTAATGTGTGTCATGACTGTGGATGTTGCAAATAGCACAAGGAGAAGGGGAATTTTTAGGAGTGATGGTCAAAGTGTTCATGACAAACTTGGGAGGGTTGGTACTTGTATATTTCTTATCCCCCCCACCACCAACTCTTTTATTACTTTGGGTAGTCTAGATAGGGGGAAAAATCTCTTGACTAGACACCAGGGGTGGTACATTATGAGTATTCATAGGTTGGATAGGAGTTAAAACTAATTAGGGAGTGAGAGGTGGGTTAGGTGGTGTAAGATACCACATTAGGTTTCCTAAAATCAGCCTTGGAAGGTTTAATGCCACCATCATAGGTGTTCCAACTATATGAGGAGGAGGAAATAGAAAATAAATCTATCTGATAGGTGATCCCACCCTTGGAGGAGGAGCATGGTCATTTTTTGGTGGAGAAGAAGTTTCTCCATACATGATGGTACACATCTATGACATTCCTTCAGGGGGAGAAATTGGAAGTGGTCCATAAAAGGTACCAATCAATGATGGATATTTGAAAACTCTTGGACCAACGTCAGTAGATGAAGGCATGGAAAGTATCCCTTCAAAGGTTGGAAAAACATTGTTATGATTAGATGTTGAATTAGGATCATGATAGGTAAAATGATTGAGCGTCACAACCTTTCCATGATGGGGAAACATCATGAGGTGAAAGGATATAGATGAATCAACCTTTTTGGAATTCATATAAATACATCCTAACAATATGTTATAGTCAAGTTGGGAATCTACAACTTCAATGTCAATCAAGACAGTCTTACCGGGTAGTTTAGCAAGATTTTTTTTCTAAAAGTCCTTGTGACTGGGAAGGAAGACCATTGTATTTGTGAAGGGTTATAAGTGAGGGTATAAACTATGGATAACCTAAATTTTCCAAATGTGAGTGGGCATGATATAAGTAGATGCTCCCTCATCGATAATGTTGCAGTGAATGATTGAGTTTTTAATGGTTACTAGTACTTGAAAGGAAAAATATGAAGGAAGACATGGTTCCACTTTATCCAAAATCAAATGTAATCAATATAAAATCAAATGGATTGAACACACCCCCAAAGGAAAGTAAGGATTTTCATTATGAAGGAAAAATTTGAAGGACTTCCAGGGTGGACATGGAAGCAATAGACTATGCCAAATCCTCCACAAAGACTATAGATATGGGAGCCCTTACATTATCATTATGAGTAATGCAATGTAAAGGCATTGTTATCGTAGGATTTGTACTTGTGCAAATCCCAACAAGAGTCCCTAAAACTTGTGTAACAATAGAAGGTCCTACCACTACCACCTTAGTAAGAACTTCCCTCATTTTAGTGATGGAGGAGGTCCACCACATGGGAGGCTTCCTTGGTGACCTCAAGGGATCATAGTAGTAATTATAGTGGCCAAGCTTACCACCCCCTCTCTTAATCACTAATAGATCAGGTCTAGGTCAAGGTGTAAAAGAGGTTGTGAAGATGATTTGAGTACCTGCCAGGAACAAGAACACTTTGCAACATATATGCAATCACTTCCAAGCTAAAGTATGAAATTAAGACCTCTTAAGACACTAGACATTAGTGATTTCTAATGGCTTGTTGCAAAGTTTCAGCTGTATACTAGTCTTATAAAAACATTATAAATTTGCAATAGTAGCAATAATAAGAGCTCAAAATTTCAACAATTAACCATGAAAATTAAGCATGCATCACATAGAACATTATCCAATTGTTTATGATAAATTCTGAGTGAGTTAGACCACCTTTACAAGAGTATGAAACAAAACAAAGTGTTATTAGGTGGTTGTAGAAAACTTCTTATAACAACAACACGTTTTATTAACAAATTTTCCAATGTTAGTGTTAGCAGAGTTAGTAGAGAGTTTAATAGAGTAAAATAGAACACTTTCACCACAAGAATGATTTAGAGATCAATGCCTTAGGGATATGGAGTCTTTATAATAGAAAATGAAACAAGGCTTGAAGGTTCAACTAGTAAAAACCAAGAGGCAAGGTTTAAACTCTAAGGGCTAGAACATTAGGGCCTTATGTTTTAAACCTTGAAGACAATGATTTCTAGAGAGAAATCACGTTTGGGCTCTAGCAATCATTTCCCCCTTCTTGATGTTTCGGCTAGATCAAAGATCAAATGTATAGGAATAAAATCCTAAAGTGATAACACTTTAGGGATTTAGGATACTATCCCTAGCAAGACTACTTCACCAATATTGGACAAAATTAACCTTGTGAGAGGAGGAAGCACTTATGATCCTCTCTTAGGGTTTCACCAAGCAAGACGTCTAACATAAAATAACAAAATTTACCATGAAACATAATAGCATAAAGATAAATTACAGAAAATTCACTTACTTTAGCCAAGATATCATGAGACAAAACCCTAATTGCATAAAACTTCCTCCAAAATTAGCAAATGATTCACAAGTGATCCTCTCCAAGCATAATGCACTAGATAGAAGAAGACTAATAACCCTTTAGGGCGACAATTTCAGAAGTATAGCACTCACAAATGTGAGAAAAATGTGACAATAAAATGAAATATGAGGGTGGACTTTTTATATTAGGCCACCCTAATACAATTTGTCCACATAATTTGTCTATGGCATAAAACAAGTGGGGTTGACCCATTAATTTGCATCTACAAAATTCCAACAATAAAAAATACATCAAATAAAACCCTAAAAGGGTGACTTCAAGCCCTAAAAGGGTGACATAATTCCCTAAAAGGGTGATGTCAAGCCCTAAAAGGGTGACATAATGCTCAATGTGATGATGTCAAGGCTCAAGGAGTGAAACGTTAGGCCTCCAAAGGCCATGTGACATGCTCCAATTTGCAAGGGTGCGTCTTCTCACCCTAAATCATGCACAATCATCTTCAGAACCATGATGTTTATCAAACCTTAGCTCCAAAATGTGAGGTAAAGGCTAGAGGGTGATGTCATAGGCCTCCAAAGGCCATGCCCAAGTGCAAGAGGGGTGCAATTTCATTGATGACCAAAACTGCTCAGACCAAGCCCATTTGTCTATCGTCCAAGGTTTTGAGGATGTGAGAGCCATTGTCTAAGGATGGTGAATCAATGAATGACCCACTACTCTCCATCACATGCACCAAAGTCCTACAATAAAGGCACAACGTCCTGGGTACAAGCCTAGGACTTCCCTCAAGAACCATGTCAGAATAATTCAAAACAAGCCAAAGTATAAAACATGGTTAGCCAACATTCATAAGAAACATTAGTCCTTAAAACATAAAAGTAAAATCCAACTTAATATATAAACCATGTAAGATAATTCACCTTAGTATCCCCTTCAAGAATCACACCATCCCATGATCCCATGTGAATTACCAAGTTTAATTATGGGAGGGTATTCATCTAGCCCTATTAGGTGTGCCACCTAGATAGGAAATAAAATAACCTAGGCAGACAGATAGGTCCTGAGAGTGACAAGGGAAAGTAAAAACCCACCAAGAGTAAATGTGAAAATGATATGGTTTATGGATTACTTCATGGATTATGGTGTCATAAATCTATCTCTGTGAGCGCCTTTGTGGAGGGTGCACTTGCTCTTGAGTTACCCAATATTTGTGTGCCACCTTTCTCCAATCTCCTTTATTAGCCATCTTTCCAATCCTTGGTTTTTATATTATATTTGCTAATCCCCTTTAAAAGGTTTCAAGCTTTAGCATCACTTTTTTGGGACCGAGGCGAGCAGTAAATGAGTAGATCTCAATTTGGACAGACTTTTGGTGGTCCTGCTTTTCTATGTTCAATTTATTTTCTAGCATCATTTTCTTATTCTTTTATAACAACTGCAAAAAAACCTTTGAGCCTTTAGCCCCTTCTTATGAGAGAATGGACCATAGCTAAAGTTTAGTATAATATGAGAGGATTCAAGGTGGAAAGTGTCAAGTATGGTCAAGAGCGAAACATTACCCTTGGGAAGGCCCCCGATATTACCCCTTTTCCCTAGGCGGTGACAACATGGGACTAGGGCACATAAGCTTACCACCAAGGTGAAACAAGGAAACTAACACAATTTTCCAAACCATTGATCCATTATCCAACTTCAACCAAAGATCCTAATCCACATGCCAAAAAATTTAAGTACAACACTTTGCATGAAAGATAGACTAACATACCTCATGGTGACAATAGCTTACCGTATCCCACACTCTGGGTTGCTTGAATGTGATGAGCCTTGGTTGATCCAGCTGGGAGGAAAATGAGGGGGGATACTGGGATGCCATCTATGGATATGCTGATCATCATCATCATTGTGTAGATCATGTTCTTCATTGTGGGCCTCAAGACATGAGCTCCTCTAGTTACCTCTAGGCACGAT